>JAPYZO010000297.1:0-37998 GCA_030522905.1 Torymus flavipes | reverse complement strand
CTCTCTCTCTCTCTTTCTCTTCCGAGCCAGCGCAGCAACGGCAGCGAGTATAATTACACAGCGAGGAGAAAAAGGAGAGAGGCCCCCACGGGCGTCAATTAGAGCTCGTACTGCTGCTGCATGCTCATGCTGCTCGCTTAATTGCGCGCATTATAAATTTCGCGGGACGTGTAAACAGGAGAAGCGCGCGACCGCATAGTCGCGGTGATGTTTACGATTCACGGTCGCCGCAACGTTTTGTTTGACGAATGTTACGGAGCCTCGGGTACATAAACGGCGCGAGGGTGGCTTTTTCGCCGAGTAAATGATGACGACGTGTCGACTGGTGGACATTATAAAAGGTGGGATTCAGTGAGTTGTTAAGGTTGCTTTAAGTGTATTATTGCTTTTTATATTATACGGTATGTGAAATGTGTCAGTGTCGCGTTGGAACAACAGCCTGGCACTGTGCTGGAAAACGTATCACGCGGAAGTAATATTGAAAAGTGATGTATGATGCAAACACGTATAACGATATCAAGATTTCCTCGTCTTATAATTCAATACCTTTGCAAAGTGAATTAGCCGTAACTGAATTTTTTACTTTTCTACGAACCGTGCAGGAAGTGAAAGTTGGCCGGATCATGTTTCTGTTTTGTTTTCTTCTTTATCAGTTAATATCAATAAGTAGAATATATATAAAGTAACACTAAAACGCGGTGGGTGTGGTACGCACATAAAGCAAATCATTACTATATGGATATGTAATTATGCTAACACAACTTTTTTTTGTAAAAAACCAATCTACCTAATAACGCAGCCCAATAACGCTAGCTTATTCGCACAAAGGATGAATAAAAAAGTTCGATCAATCGAACACATAGACCAGAAATAAAGCCACTCGAACAACCTTGCAAAAGTCACACGGGACGTATGCCTACAGACACGCGCAAAACCCGGTATCACTCGTCGCACGGCTGAGCGCACACACCACCATGACTATATACCTACCTTCCTTCCGCAACTGCGGCCCGCGAGCGAGAATTAAACTAATTCCCGCGCGGCTTGCCCCTCTTCGTAGTAAGCGTCGAGATGATGACATCATACACGCGCAGGAAAAGGGGAGAGAGATATAGAAAGAGAAGAAAAATATACGTCGAGATCGAGAGAGAAAAACGTGGTATACGATTGTCTGGTGTGGGTGTGCAGAGCGCGGGGGAGAGTTTGAGGGAATGACGCATCGCTCAGCTGTTATGGATTTTTCTGTGAAAATCGAGACGGCAATTAGCGCCGTCCTTCAACTTGAACGCTCTTCTTGCGGGTTACTTTATGGCTGATGGGTATACGGGGTTACTCTGCGGTTGGACGCAGCCGACGTAGCCGACTTGTAGATACGCCGAAAGGAATTCTTATCGGAGCGGTTTGAAATTCGTTATGAAAAATGTATGTGCTATCGTGGTTCTATAATGATAATTGTAGTATTTTGGTCTTATTATCTAACTATAATATCACATTTATCTTTTTTCTTTTTTTTTTTAAAGTTGATAATATTTTACAAATGAGTAAAGCAATATATTTGCTGTCCTATACAAATGTAACCTTTAAATTTATGCATTTTTTCTCAAAGTTTAAAGATTTTCGATAAATCTGAACATTAAATACCTATTAACAGCTTACTATATTTGATCAGCCTGCCTTCTACACGTAAATAAGCTGACAGAAATCATTTGAAATTCTATCAAAAGATGATCGCTGTTTGATTAAATAAATATTTCGTATTATTATTTTTGTTACTTTTATATTGAAGAAAACTTATTTCGATTATTATAATTTCAATATTATAGTAGTGAAAATGAATGAAAACACTGCCGCACTTATTATACTTTATAGCAGAAAACTTTTTAATATCATACACATTCAAATATTACATTCAACGTTTGTTCAGTAAAATACATAGGGTCATAAGTCAATTGAATGGGAACCCGAGTCCCTGATAGCTTTTTATTTGCTGGCAAACGTGCTGAAATATTATAGTAGTAGCTTACAGACAGTTGAATATAGAGTGGAAGAAATTCTTTATTTGAAAAAAATCGATAAAAACTTATTATGGATTTATTGCTTTTTTGCGCTGAGAAAAAAATCTTTGGGTATAAAAATAACAAAAAGTTTTGCTAAAATTACCATATCGTAAATGATTTTAAAGTTTTTATATTCACATTCGTATTATTAGCTGTTATACCTTTGTTATACATACACGTGTACAATAACGCATAGTGTACACGATTTTCCAATATCGCTGGCAATTAAACATTTACACGTGCATCGGGGGTACACTCTATACCTGCACCACGCTAATGTACGCATAATGTGTACCCCCTGGAATCATACATGTAATATACATTCAAAATCTCGATACCAGAAAAAATTAATAATCGCGAGAAACGATTAAACCTCGCCGTATACCCATATAGCCACCGTTATTATTCATGCGCGCAATTAACTTCTGTACACATACATAACGCACACAGAGACGAAAAAAGCGCTCGCAGCAGCGTAGCCGCGTGCGTGCACTGGCCCCTGCAATCGATACGAAAGCAGCCGCTCGTTATATACATGTATATATGTGTGCTCGCAGCGCACGAAGAGACGTTTTGCTCTCTTTTACACAGCGTCAGCTCAAAACCGTCCGCTTGATTAGCTTCCAACTGCTTTCGAGTTGTTTCTTCTTTGCGTGCCGTTTCTCTCTCTGTCTCTTCTCTCTGTCGTGTGCGCGTCGGAAAGTGGCGTGCGGATTATTGATTTGTCCTCAGAGCGAGCTCGCGCGCGCGTGCGGCCGCCGTCGTCGCCCCCCGGGAGAAGGAGAGAGTCGCACTTGTTAAATTTCATTTACAGCCTCGCCTTATGCACACGGGCTCTCTCGAATTATTGAACACGCGCCAGCGGCTTGTCTGTTTATCCCGCTCGATTGGAGAGTATATGTCGAGTGCGTGTGCGCAGTGCGAGAATTTATAGCATAGTCGTTAGGTGCGATGGAGAAAGTGCGGTATGGGCAAATATTGGCTTTCGAGTAGAGGGTAGTATATACTCGGCATGATGGTAAAATACTGATGGATGATGATTGTAGACTGTTAAAATAAGTGCTCTATGAACAAGTATACATTTGTATTGCGATTTGTCAGTTTATAAGGGGGTGCAGTAAGAACTGATTGAAACTTTTTTATTATATTTATCATAAATGTATATAATTAAGTATATTTATGGTAAGATTAAAAATAATGTGGATTAATACGAAAAATTTATTTATAATTAATACCTTGATACGGTGTATGGGAATGTTTTATGATGCAATATTCTTTATAACGTTCCATAATAGCATAAAAATTAAATAAGCTCTCAAGTAATATTTTTGCTTTTTATGCTTCCTTTCACTGTGACTCTTTAATGGTATACGTTAATTATAAATATTGGATAGACATTTTATGAACCAAACTTTTTACGAAAATTATATAATTTCATGTGCGTATTTGATGCAGTGTATAGCCGAACTGTTTTCATTTGGCAATTAAAAATTTTATGGCACCATCATAAAAAGTCTGAACCAGATTCGTCGGGGAAATGCAAGCTTCAGTAACTTTAGCTGATACCTTAAATTTCTACAACAAACTATTTGTACAACGATTCAGCATAATTCTTGCAATTGTTAATTTTCTTATTATTCGCTAATTGTGGCTCGTTTTGTCCAGAAAAAAGCTGACCGATATCCCAATCAGCGCTCGTTAACCGAAGAAAAACGAAGAGCACCGTAAGAGTCAAAAGCGCGTGCACGAATTCAGCAGAAAGAAGACGATCAAAGCTCTCCCCTCTCACAGCCCTTCGGCTGACACTCCGTTGACTTGTCTCTTTGGGCGCACGCGTCTATTCCTCGAGCCAATCCCATACGGAATCTTCGCCTTCGTTCGCGTGCTGAGTCGTCTCCGTATCTATCGGCAGGCCGTACACACGCCCTTCCGAATTTAATAGAAAGAAGAGCAGAGAGCTCTCCTCTCTACGAGACCATTAGAGAGGGCTGACCCGATCCGTCGCCTCGATAAATAAGGCTGCGCAGGGCCGATCGATCGGCCACGGAATCGACCCCCTTTATTCGCCGCCACAGGAGAGTTCGAGTGTCCACTTTTTTTTCTCTTTCCAGCTGAGCGCGGCACGAGAGTGAGAGAGGAGGCTATATAGGCGCGATAGAGTCACGGATTTTTCTCTCCCGCTCCACGAGCGGCCGAGCTTCGATTGGGCCTTTTTTAGGTTGATTGAGCGCGCTAAGAGCGAGAGGGCTTTTGGCCGCCCGGATGTAGATTGGCCCCGTTGAGCTTATCGCGGGGAGATTTCTCGGTGAAAAAAAGATAAATAAACTTTGCTTCGAGTGCTGATGTCAGTAGTTTGGCAGAATATATATGTTAAAAGAGAGGTCGTCACTGAAACTTTTTATTGTATCAACATTTCTATTGATAATGAGATTCATTTAATCAAGGAAATATACCGTCGTATATTCGTAAAGTGTATAATAGTTTCTTAAGTGAACAGTTAAGCACTCTTGGAAAATGGATTACATTGTACCTATACATTATTGTTCAGAGAAGTTCTTCAGGCTATGTTCGTATATGGAAATTACGTAATTTCAGAATGTAGAGAGATTGGAATGAGCAGTCGGTTCCCGGATGGAATAGCTGTTTGTATTTGCTTAATTTGACGATTTTCATCAAGGCGCAATTTCACTTCTATATAAGCTTCTTGTCGCCAATTTAATATTGAACACGAATATGAACAATGAATGACACTTTCTTTGTTATCAGAATTTTCATTTAATTGCGCAGTCACAATTACCGTTATATAGGCGACAATTTTCTGCAGCTCTTCCAATTCCGAACAACGGAGCCCCTGATGACCGAAAGCATCAGCGTAGGCTCCGAAAAACCGTCGTCATTAGCATCGGGTCCTGCGCGTTATACGGCTAGGAGCAAAATAGCCCCGTAAAATGAGCATTTGCTCCATCTCCACACGGTCTATTACGCGGGTTTATTCCGTATGCATATATATATCCAGTTTTGCTGGATTCACACCCTCAGCAATTCTGAGAAGGTTATTTCGGAACGGAGATTGACCCGCAGATTATAGGCGAATTCGTACAATTAAGATGCTAGATTAAAATCCACACGGCGAACGAATTCCACGGCATAGAGAGGCGACCCTTCAGCTTTTATCTCGTCTCCTCGCGGACACGCTTCCGTAAACAATCCATAAATCGCTCATTTTTTATGGGAGGACGAATTCGGATGGGCAGTTTGGGAGGAAATGAAGTCGTGCCGATTGATAAGATGCTCACTTCGATTTCTGAATAATGTTATGTGCTAGCGATTGACGTTGTATTTATTATTTTCCGGAATAATTCGTTTCTACATAGTCAGATAATATTTAAACAATATTAACAAAAATATAATGAACATTCCGGAGAAGACGCAATTTCACGCATGGGAAAACAGCAATCCATTGGAATTATTCGCACCGCTTTGAAGGATTTGATTGATCGACGGTAGGCGCAGCCGGCGGTGCGTATTTGAATTATAAATTGAATCTGACAAGTTTCCGCGGCGATGTGAACTCGATAAAGCGCGAATATTTCCAGGCCCGCGCGCTGAAGAGACATCTTTGAAGGGGCGCCAAATATTTGATCTCGCTAACAGCTTTCTCCTCGTTCGCGAGAGTCGGCGAAAAATCTCTCTTCCTCGTCGCTTCCTGGCACTGCGAGATGCATTGATGCGGTGAAGACGAATAGCGAGTTCATCAGCTGCAGAGACAATAGTAGACAAACAATGACGGTTATATGTTAGGTGTTTAGTACATCTTTTTTATAGCAGGGATGTAGATGTTGTTTTATTCGATAGAAGCCGATTTATATGTATAAAATTACAACCAACATTAATTAAATTATACAATAAAACGCATACATTCAATTTAGAAAAAGGTAATTTTAGTTTAAACTTTTAGAATGATTTTGTCTACACTAAATGAAATAATCATTCCTATATTATTCAACAATATAATAAAATTGATATGTGTCACGTTTAAATGAAATTTCAGTGTCAGTAGCAAAAAAAGTTTTTAATTAACTTACTTCTTGTAGATCTGTTTTTCCTCGGTGTTAATAATGCATGGATTCCTCTTCATTCTACCCAGTACGAAAAAAACGACCTATCGGTGATGCGAAAATCATTAAAAAAGCCGAACTCGTTAGAAACTTTATAATCCGTATTCCCTTTACACCTGACAACTGCTTCCTTTTCCATCGCGCGCTCTTTTACCGCAAAATAAATACACTCTCGTTTCACGGAATAGAGACGTCGCGCGCGGAGTTTTCGTATTATTAGACCGTGCCGGCTAACAAGTTGGATGAAAGGCCGCGCGTAATTCGCGTCTCAAACGACGCTAAGCGATTAGAAGGGTGCACTTATGCCTTACGTTTTTCTTTTTTGTCGCTCAAGTGGGCGGCGCTGCCAAGACAAAGACGATGGCGTGGAAAAGCGGCGAACGGGGACGGGAAATAGAATAAGGGTGATCGAGTGAGCTGAAGAGAGTGAGAGCGTGTGGCGGAGAAAATGGCACAGTTTTGCGGGATCCTTCAAGGGGATGAGATATGACGATGTTTATCGGGTTTCGTTAAGTTACTGTTTCGTTCAACTTGGAATTAAATCCTAAATGCAACGATAAAGAGGAATTAAGCGTGCGAAAGATGAGATTAAAAGATCAGCGCAAGTTTCGACAAGCTTGAAGCACTTTTCTCCAAGCTTGTACTTATGGATGACGCTTTGTAGAGGACTTAAGCGCAATAAGGAAATTTAAATTTTGAAGTTTAAAATTCGAAAAAGTATCTTTCCAACGTGCTATAACTACGGGATGCTACTAAGTTTCATATTGTTACATCTTTTTTCTTTCTTCACGGAAAATTGCGTTAAGAATACCTCGTAAAATTACATTGAAAAAGTTTTGAGAAGTGTTACATTATAGTTAGAAAAAAATGTAAAAAAGTAATTATAATATTCGAAGTAATAAAACCAATTTTTTTAAATTTTGTGAATGAATCGTGAACGAAATTTTTTAAAGTTATATTCACGTTGGAAATTTCAGAAAAAAAGTTTCAAACTGCCACATTGCAATCTGTGCTTTAATCTGCGCGCGCAGTCCTCCAGGAAAATAAAAATGCACGTTTCAAGTGGGTGGCAAGCCGGGGATCAATATATCGGAAAATGTAAAACATTATTACGATGCTGGAAATCCTTCGTCGCTTGTATTTGATAAAATCGGTCACCTGGTTTACGGGAAGAAAAATTCCAATCAATCAAAAACATACATGCACCTATTCAGTTTTCAAAAAGGCTAAAATTGCAGAATTCATTTTAAATATTTAAGGGGTTTCAGTAGTAAAACTGTTTAGTTGATAAAGTTATTTGGAGATTAGTTACTCAGAACCGGTATAGTCTATTGCTCAATTAGTGTAGGTTTAAACTTGAAATTCCGCTCAAGTAGATAATTAACTGCCACTGCTCTGGTAGAAAATAAAATTAATTCTATACCGGGGGATTGAATACAGAGTAAATCATATCGCTATATTTTGGCAAATACATTATATGAAATACGGTAACAAAATGTTTAGTGCTCTTTCAAGTAGAATCACCAAACGGTTGGATCAAATGATTAGCCAGCCGTACTTCAATTTCCCTCTAATCTATCCATTCCAACATCGAAATTTCCGCCAGCAAAGTCCTGCCAAGAGCGTGTGGCGAAACACGACATCGTATCCTCGCCGAAAATTCCCGACGCTTTTTCACCCCGATCGCGTACGCGTGCGCTTGCACCGTTAAAGCTCGACAAACGCCACGTGCAGCGCTCGCGCGATAAACCTGGCTTGCAGCAGCAGCAGCAGCATCGGGCAAAAGAATAACAGAAAAAAGCGACGGCAGCAGCGAAGATGGGGAAAAGCTGGCGACGGGCCAGAGGCGCGCACAACGACGCGGCGAGCATCAGCAGCAGCAGCAGCAGCAGCAGCGCGTCGTCGGCGAGCGTTCAATAACAATTTGCAGACGTGGCTGCGATTCAAATTTCCCTCTTCCGGCCCTAAGCACCCCTAACGCGGGCGCGCGCGAACCTATAGCTCGGAGGTATATACGGGTGCGCCGTGTACAGCTTTGACAGGTTGCGTCTTTTATTGCCAAAGAGTTGCTGCTGGCTGATGCATGTGGGACGTGCCGGCTAAGTACGGAGCTCGCACTGAGAGCTTTGGGAGCGAAAAGTGGGATGTGGGGCGAAATTTTTCCGGCTTTGATATGGAACGCGCGCGATGCAATGGAGGTGAGAGACGATGATGCGTTTGTAAAGAGATATGCACGCGCGTGAAAAAAAATGCAGGTTTTTCTCGGTGCGAAGAGATCAAGAGAAGGTGTTTTTAATGCAAAATGGTGAAAATCTTAAAAAAAATTATCAAAGCCTTAACAATTATGTAAATTAGCAATATGATTTCTCGCGATTTTGGAATGCTCGTAAGTTTGCGCTGGCGCTTCCACATTCAACTCCATAGTTCGATTTTTATAGCTTTAATTAAAACTCTTTTCTTTTACTTTTAACATTAATTAATCATCAGCGACTATGCTTTTAATCCATGTAACCATTTTTCGCTGATTCGCCATTTTTCTCGTCTATTATAATATGATCTATATTATAATAGAAGAGATAAAAATTGTTGCAGGCGTGCGTCTCTACTTTTTTTTTCTTTTTTTTTTTATGTATTTGGAACCCCTAAGTGTGGACTTTTTCTATGGAATTCTGTATATATAGCTCTATAGATATGTGTATTAATAATTTTTACGACATTATTGTTTTTGATAAGTAATAATAAATCTATATATAGGGGGAATTTGGTTTTGACTACATTAAACTTTTCCAATAATCGATGTTTTTGTTTATGTTTTACGTTAGTTACAAGGTATATCGATAAAGGGTTTTAATTTATAATAAAATTAATAATCTTCCTTTTATTTATCGATAAACGAGTGTTACTCAACTTTTACATAGAAAAGTTTTTTATGCGCGTCGAGTAAATGATTGATGTGAGTTATAATTAAATACATGTAACGGGGAAATAACTTGCAATTTCATTTATTAAAAACTTTTTCAGTGCAAAAAAACCTAATTATGCCTGTTAAAGTTAGGAAACACCACTCCTACAAACAAAAATGTCAGCCGCCAAGACAAAATTCTCCCCCACGTTTCATCAGTCATCTCCTCGCCCTCTCCTTGAAGCCCTCACAGCCCTTTTCAAGATCGCATATCACACACTGGAATCATAGCGCCGCTAACGTCGTGCCTGTCTTTATTGAATTTTCGCAGGTGACTCGCTGCAGAGCACGCCGCTGGACCGGGCGTACAAGAGCAAAGTCCTCGGCCACTACCCGGAGTCCGTGCCATGGAACCCCTTCGACGAGCACGCGGTCTGCATGGTAAGCTACTCGGAACGGTATAATCCCCCTCGCACTCCTCCCCCGCTCCGTAATATCGATCAGCTGTTGTCGGCGCGCGAGCGCCACATGACTCACGGCGGTGGTGGCGGTGCGGCAGCGGCGGTGGCTATCGATGTGTACACGCTACCGACGCCCCCACCCTCCAAGCTGCGAGCATAATACACGTGAATCGGCGTTTTTTAAAGCCCATTGTTCACCATTCGGAAATGGCGGATGCACCGATTGGAGTTGTCGACTTTTTAGATGCGGCCTCTTCCTTTTAATGTTTTATACATACACACGCACCCAGTCACACATACATTGGCTTTGTTGGCTGATGACGGGAATGTATTGTAGTTCTATTTGTTGTTCGTATACGGAAATATATATATATATATATATACACTTTTACCCGTGAATTGTCGTTATTATTCCTATATGCTGCAGAATATAAATCTTGATATGCATAGAAAATTAACGTTTGCTTCATTGCCAAGTGCGGTACAGACAACTTCTTTCTTTTCGTGAACATACTGAAATTGAGTCAAGGGCACGCGACAAAATGCAGTTAAACATTTTTACTTTTTATTACACATAATTTTGAATTTCATGAGATCCAAGAGCGTGTATAATGTTTCGAAGAATTTGGTCAAAAGTGTCTGCCAATTCCTTATTGATATATCTAGTTGATACATGGTTATATATAGTTTCTTTTGAAAAGTACTGCAATAGGGAACTAGACAAAATTATTATTGATTTTCAGGTCAAAATTCAGTAATATTTTATTTTTTTATTTTAAAAATTCTAAATTTATATGAAAAACTAATTTGGAAATATGTGTTCATTTATCAGATTGACATTTTACTCTTGCGAAGAGACTGTGCAGTCTGCGGATTAAAGTTGTGGCTCAAACGTTGGGATATTTTAAATTAGGGATTTGTAAATGAAGAAAGCCTTGTAATAGTAATAAATTGAAGCATTTAAACGTTCAAAAAGTTATGTATATTTCTAAATTTAACTTTTTTAAAGTGGTTCTTTTATGACGAGTTAGTTGAAACAAGAGCATTTATAATATTTTGTTACATATAAAAAAATAAATACAATGTATAAATTAATAAGAAAAAAAAAATTCGTACATTTCGTGATTACTCTAACTTCTTTTTATACAAAAATACTTTTTTATTCTTGGTTTGATTATACTTCTCCAGATTTGTTCTGTTTGTTTATTTTATCGGCAATATAACCACCAAATTGCATACGTGTGAGTACTTGAAGATGCTTTTACTTCTAATGTAAATCATTCAGTCTAGAAATTTCTATCATACGATCGGAAAAAGAAAATAAAACTAAAGAAAATCAGCTTTTTTTGCTTTTTAGAACTCCTTCCAAAGTTATGACAGTTCAAAGTTGAGCAGCGAGGATGCACTGATAAATCGTTAAAATTCGCAGCTTAACTTGGCGCATATTTTAGCGCATTTTTATTGCTGAACTTTAAACTATGATAACTTGAGAAAGAGTTAACAAATATTATAGTCCCGGAAAAAGCAAAAGAAAGCTCGCTACGGTCTACTATCGCAGCATTCTTCATATTTTCATATAGTCAAAACCATATCTGAATGTTTTTGAACCGAATACATGACTCGCATGCAGTTGTTATATACTCCATAGTTAATAATTTTTATTTATCATTTAAAAATGTTATTTTATTATATCAGATTTCATAAAACTTTTATCGAGCTTTTACAAAACTGACGTATAAAAGGGAACGAATATTATCATGAAATTCATAGTTTCATGAATATTATCAAGAATATCAGTTTATATTTGAGAGTCATATAACAAAACCGTTTTTTCTATTGGTAAAATATTTGTATAATATAATATACTGTATAAGTATACAGTACCTTATATATTCAGATATAAAACTAAAGCAAAATGTGAAAATTAATATTTTAAAAACAATTAATTCAACGCGTACAACGGATGTTTACATATTAACAGCATTGAAAATCTATATTAAAACAATATCGTGTTTTAAATTCAAGTCATCTAGAATTTCTCGATTCTCATCTAATTAAATTATCGTTAAAACGTAAAAAAAATCAACTCTTTATCGAGAAAAGGTAATTAAATTTGACCGTAATCTCTGGAAATTCAATACAATAGAAAGCCACACAATAGATGCCTATCTGTAACTCGATAGATTTTAATCGTTAACACTGATCCGCCTTTCTTTCAACAGCTTTGTCTACCGAGCGGTCTGCGCTTTCGCACACAGAAGCACTCGATCGAGCCGTGCTTCCACTCGTTCGTCCTGACCAAGGAGGATGGCCACCGGACTTATGGCTTCAGTCTCGTCTTCTACGAGGAGTGCCGCAACCGCAAGATCTGTGCGGCGATGCAGACCCTCCAGGCAATGTTTATCACTGAGCTGAGCAGCGGCCAAAACGGCACGCCTCCGCAGTGAGTCTCATCCATTCTTCCTCTTTTTATCGCGCGGCGGCGGTGGCTTTTGGCCCGCGCACCCGCGACGTTTTTGCGCCTCCTTTACTCCGGCTCTCATTCTCCCTTTTTTCTGATTCCCGCGCTTTGTTGCGGTACACGCGAGAGTAAATGTTTGGGTTATTTCGGGAGAGCGAGAAGGCTGCATGCGCGCCTGGAGGATACATACATAGTCGTATTAGCCTTTTTAAAGAAGCTATGGAGAGAGATGCCGTTCTTGGAAGGAGTAATTAAACGAAAAAGGGACGCGTAATGAACTTTTAAGGGGGGAGGAGGTGAGAGTTAATTATACGCGTGAAAATATGAAAATTAACATGGGCGATAAAAGTTTTAATTATAGCATAATGGTATAATTATTTGAAATTTATCGTTGCTGTTTAGATGTACTTTAAAAAATTATCATATACGCTGTAAGAATGTTAATAATACTATTGTTAGAAACTTTTGTTAAAAGTGTGCGTATAGAAACAAAGGAATGGAAGAAACACCAGAAATAAAAATCAATACTGAAATTGACATACTCTGTTAACTTATATGACACGCAATATTCGAAATACATATCATCGGCGCGAGCATTAGTGAAAGCTTTCAACACTGCGCATTCGATTAAAGGAACAATAACGCGTCGGAATACGCTGACCAGTGTACTTTCAAAGTATATTAATTCATCCCGATTTTGGTTTTATAGGCCACGCAAAGGACACGATGGACACAATACGAGGTCGCTCCCTAGGCACTTCAAGTTAACTACACATTCGCCCGCCGCAGCTCTAGCCTACTACGACTCGACCAAAGACAAACTCTTAGTTACCAAATCGATATCTCTCATTTGTCAGCAGCCGTATCTTCACGCAGCCAAAATGTTCCTAACGAATCTTTACAAGTGAGTATAGTCAAAACATCAGGGCTTTATGAAATCGATATGCGTATAAAGCTTATAATCGAAATAATTTCTTGACAATTTATATCTTTATAAATGTGGTCGAGTAAAAAGGTCAGTCTGATGTGGCAGTTATCAAAGAGATTAAATTTTGCGCATTCATAGTAAAAATTAGATTTATCAATGAAAAGCGTTATCCGTTAGCTCGTTACTTCCCGTTTTGATAATTATGATTGCATCTACAAGTTAATGCTAATAATGCCGATAAGAAACGTGTTTGCTGATATAAATAATAAATTCAATGTTTGACTCCTGGCTTAAGCAAAAGTGAACGAAACTACTTGTTTCTCTAGAGTTTTGACAGCACATTGTAAATAAAGCACGGTACACCGAATTAAAGAAAAATTTGTTTTCCAGGTGCGTTCCTAGGCATCCCGGGCCGGGCTTCAGCCTCGAGTCGTACGTGTACAACCTCCTCTACAACGTGCCGACGCCCCTGCCGGGGAAGTCGCTCAAGTTCTTCGTGCCGAACGAGGAGCCTGCGAAGCCGCCTCTCGAGCTCGTAATCCACCAGCCACTGCTCACCCAGGAGCTGCCGCTCCTCGACTACTCGCTCAAGGACGTGTTTACGTGGATTGGCATCGACTGCGTCATCCAGCTCTTCACCTGCGTCCTCCTCGAGAATCAGGTGCTCATACGCAGCGCCGACTTTCACAAGCTCATGGTCGTCTCGGAGTGCATCACCGCCCTCCTCTTCCCCTTCTGCTGGCAGCACGTCTACGTGCCCATTCTGCCGGCGAGCCTCTTTCACTTTCTCGATGCGCCCGTGCCGTTCATCATGGGCCTGCACGACCAGAGCGATTCTGGTTCTCTCAAAATCGCCAGTGAGGTGAGGGGTCATAAGAGATTACTAGTTCGACAAGATGCTGAAAGCTTTTAGGATTTTTTTTTTCAATATACTTTTTCTTATTAAATTCCATTTTAACTTTCTTTTTCGACGTCAATCATAGTCAACATTATGACTATTTATTCTTTTCTCATAATGCACATGGATTTAAAATTACATTATGGTTTCCAGGCTAATCTGTGTTATGTAGATATTGATAAACAAACCAGCCAATTCCCTGAAGAATTACCTGTGTTCCCGCATAAAATGCAATTTATCGATGAAATTAGAACGTATTTAAATAAGTACAAAGTTCCATATTTGGAAAAGTGAGTATTCATGATTTTGTATTCTCAGCGTGCCATGCCAAGTGAAAATATCGGAGTTTTTAATTCTTGAATTATCATCAGGACTGACAATATATTCGCAAATTACCTGAACGGCGACATCATGACAAGTAGTTTAACTCTTCCTGGTTCCGGTTTTTACTATCCAAAGAGAAAGCACTCGCTCCACGACGTACTCGATTGGGATAGGACCGACTCAATTCCACAATCAGATGCTATACAAAGGATTCTCGATGTTTGTAAGCGACAAGGTAAAGTAAATCCAAATTAAATTAATTTATGTTTCAATTGTTTATTTATTAATATGATTATAAATATTTAAATTACGTCTTATTTTCAGACGTCGATATGGACGATATTGATGGAATGGAAAATACACCAAAAAGTAAGACACTCACTCCGCAAGAGGAATATCAAGAAACCTTAGTTTTTAACAATGCCATCAGAGAAATTTTTCTGTGTCGCTTTGTCCAATTATTTTCCAGTTATGAACAGTTTGTTATTCATCCTAGTCAGGTAAGAACGAACAATTTGATCATTTACAAAGTTCGTTAGTTCAAGTTTTTGTTGAATAAAAATAATTTATTTCAGGACAAGGACGAGTGGTTAAGTAATCGTGATAGTATGCACCTGTTTGACAAAGCAACATTTTTGTCGGAGCAACCGGCTCATCACTTACCCTTTTTATCAAGATTCACTGAGACACAAATGTTTGCATCTCTTGTAGATAGTAAAGTTATGTCCATGTGGAACGAACTTGATTCTAATATTAAATTATTTGATAAAAGAGTTACACAATTAAAGTGAGTACTGTGACCAACTATAATTTGCATTGACTCTTGCAGTATATAATATTACTCTTATAATTTACTATATGTATGTTAAAATTAGAAAAAGAGTTGGTGAAGGAATTGTTCGATCGACTCGCTATGAACTTTGCACTACTATACCAGAAACTCAAACTGTTATTGAACGGAAATTCACTAATGTAGATTTTGAAGTAAATCCACCAACTGAAGTAATACCTCACCGAGCGGCTTACTTTCGTAGTTTTCCTTTATTAGACAACGTTGCTTTGAATAAAGAACCCACACAAAGGTTCGTTTCATTTTAATAGTTTGTTCTTATAACTAACATTAAATGCTTCTATACATCTAACCAAACTAACTACTATTTACTAATATATTCTTACTATTTTTTCTATTTTTTCTGCCGCACTTTAAACAGTATGCTTCGGTAAGAACTTCTCCACAATAACTATTGATGTTGTGGAAAAATATGTTTTGTACATAAACAAATACTAATATTTTTTTTTTTTTTCAATGTAGCAGTAGAAGAGGACAAACGCAATGGAAGTATAAAATGAAGTCGTTGGAATCTAATGGAAAACAAACAACAGCTCAAGAAACACAATCCCCCCGGCCTCAAGCGAAATTGTCGGCTGACATGAGTCCTGCTCTCATCGCACAAACTAATTGGACATTCGTCGAAACGTTACTTAAAGTAAATTAAATTTATTAAAACATCCTTATTAAGAAATTCAATTAAAAATTTAGTTTTATTTTATGACTTAAATTTAAAAAATATTGATCATGTATAAGTATTTTTATTTGTATATTATTTTCTTTTAAATTTTGTTCTAATTTAATTTAAGTATTTCTCAGATAAATTAAAAATTTATTTTAATGTTTGTTACATAATATTTAAGGACTGCAAAGCAAAGACCAAACGAATGTTAGTGGAAAAAATGGGATCAGAAGCTGTAGCCTTAGGCCACGGACAAGAATCATTGTCTGATGTCGAGGAAAATACTCTCGTTGCCAGCTTGTGTGATCTGCTCGAAAGGGTTTGGAGTCACGGCTTACAGAACAAGCAGGGAAAAAGTGGTTTGTGGTCACATCTCGCCATGTACCAACAGTTGGAAGAGTGCAATGATAGTACTAAAACAATTGATGCCAATTATTTATCACCAGGTTCGTTATCAATTTTATTTTTCTACTAATTTTCAATTATTTTATAATATTAAAAATAAATATCTTATAAACTTCAAAATACTGTAAATAATGATTATATTTAAAGAAAGATGCCAACGGTTATATGCGGAAATTGCTCAGCACAGGGAAACGTACAAAATAAATTTCATAATTCAGGGATTGTAAGAACATGAATTTAAAAAAAAAATTTAGCCTTTTGACCTGAAGGGAAGTTGAGATATTTTACTTCAAAGGTAGCAGCTTATAGCCTGGTACTTTTATAGTAGGAGGCAATTTCCACCTATAACCGTTGGCATCCAACATTTTAATACTACCTTCTAACTTTTAAAACAAGTAACTAACATAATTGCTATAATATTTGGATCGCAGCGCTCGCTTGGTGCGTGCTTCGGAAGCGGCTAGATTGTACGTTGCTTTTACCAACCATCAATTCTACGTGTTAAAATTATATGTAGAGAATTTAAGAATTATATGTCGTGGAAATGTTATGTGTTATATTCTTTCAAGATTGAATGCATCTTTTAATCTGCACATATTTATATTATTTACTGGTTGAATGCGAATTTTAATTTGAATAGTATTGAACTTCGTTTTTAATGTATCGCAATTTTATTCTATTTTTAGTGATGTATCATTATTATAATTTTTTCTAAATTTTATTGACGCAAGAATATCAACAATTTATTGCATAATTTTGAAATTAGCATAAAATTAAGTTCCAAATATATAAGTGGTTTTTTAATTTCGCTACAGTTAAAGCACAGTTAAATATACGATTTTGTAGCATTTTTTATCAAGCTTTTTAATTCTGCACGACTATTATTTTTAGTTTTATGTCATTTTATGCACAGTTTATGTTGTTTCTATGTTGTAATTAGCTAAGAAACCGGCCACTAAGCTTTCTCGGTTGTCGGATCGTTTGGTTTCTTCGTTAAAAGGCAAAAACATTTATGAAATAGCTTCTTATTTCAAGGAAAATATAAGTGGTAAGAGGAATTTCTGTTCTTTACAGAAATGTGCTTGAGGATTTGATTTTAGTAAACATTACAACTGAATGATTTTGTGACTAATACAAATTTATAATTATATTAAAAATGGCGCTTTCTAAATTTACTGAATGATCAGTTATTGATAACCAGACTGAATTAGCAATGTTTTACTACAGCGTAATTATAACAAATTTTTTCATTTTATTTATAATATGGAGAAATTATTAAATTATAGTAAAAGCACATTTTAATTTTAAAAAATTGCCTGAAATTTGAGTACGTTTATAATTTAACGACTAAACTGAATGATGCCTGCAGGAGTATTTACTAATAATCGATCAATGTGGGCATGCAATTGTTCTTCTATATAGTAGTACAGTGAATAAAATATGTAAATATACAGTTAGCTGAAATAAATTTAATATTTTCCTTACATACGTTTTCAGCTTTATTGATTGTACGTTTGAGTAGGGTAATCAATAAAGCTATTCAAATTTTACTAAAAATATGCTGCTGATAGTATAGATAAGACGGTAGCTTTTAGTAAAGTGATACGTATTTCAACTACAATTAAATTTCTTGGAATCTTTTGTAAATGAATATGGATTAATTTGTAAATAGTATTTAATTTAATTTTGTATATTTTTATTTAAAAACGGTCTTCTTTATACTTTATTTTCATACGGAAAAAACACAAACATTCGTGGCAGATAGACATTGATTCTTTTATTAAATATTTAGTGGTGTTTAATCAGTTACTGCCATTCGAAATTAGACCAAATTAATTCAATTTTCATGATATATAATTAACATTTAATTTTAAAAAGAAAAAAAAAATTAAGAATATAGGTACTTTGATTACTCTGTCCAGTTGACTTGTAGAGATTGTAATCTAAGGATCAAGAAAAAAATATAATTCTAAAAATCTAATGTCTAATTAAATTTCAATCGTCTTTGTAAATAGTTACAATGACTTGAAGATGATTTTTCATCAACATGTAGATATACAAAAGTTCCATTCCTACCGCACCCTTCCGCCGTTCCCACCTAGAGCATGTTTTATTCTTACATTTGCACGTTATTGCTTGCGTTTTGGTAGGTATTGACTAGTTTGATGATCCTGCACGCAATGAATAAACTCCTCGGCGATCGTGAACCGAGTGCAAAAACTCACATCCACAGTACATAACACATGCGTCTTCTTCTTATATGCCGCCTCCGTTCACAAACACAATAGATCTGTCGAACCTTGCGCTGGAAACGGACGTTTCGCCAACCCGGGGCTCAGATCAACAACAGCGTCACAAGTCGCCTGGGACAACGAGCGAGAGGCGCTCGATCGGCCCAGAACAGTTAAGGCCACTGCCCGAGTCGCTGCTCTTCGACATCCGCAACGTCCAAGCGATGACAGACATCAAGACACATATTGGATACGCAAGGGCCTGGGTCAGACTCGCGCTCGAGAAGAAGCTACTGTCGAGGCATCTCAAGACTTTGTTGTCGAATCAAGCTCTATTGAGGCGAGTTGCTGACCTTTTAGCACATAATCACCTTCTTTTGAGACATTTAAAATTTTTCAATTTTTTTTTCTTTTTTTTTTTTTTACAATATACAATAAACTGGACTTAAAATATTAAAACCCCAAATTTGTAAATTTATTGTATTTCACAACAAAGAAAAGGTAGCTTTAAAAGATAGATGTGTATTTAAATATGAAAATGGATGAAAGTGAAATTGATTCACTGAGATCTTGCACGTTCGAAATCTTTTACATTTTAAATATTCACTTTTGAAATGACTTGATATTCATTAAATCTACAGATATTTTACAGAATTTAAATAAAAAAATATGTAGGAGCATGACTTTTTATTTGCAATTGCGATTTATTTTGCAGGAGCCAATACAAGAGGTCAGCCTTCTTAAGGTGTGAAGAAGAAAAAGAGCAGTTTTTGTACCATCTTCTAACACTCAATGCTGTGGACTATTTTTGTTTCACCAATAATTATCCGATGACTAAGTTACCGTACAGAGTGATCATATTTCCGAGCAGAAAGGCGAGTGCTGCAACGACTTCTGCGAATAGTTGGATAGCCATTTCGGGAACACTTGGCGAAACAAACCCAGTCACAATACCGAAAGGAGCATTAGAATTTGTTTTCCACGTAAGTATTAAATAAAAATAATTTTGCTAAGAATTAACAAATGGTAGCTGCAAAACTATAGATTTTACGTATGGGTTCATTTAAGTATTACTCATTATACAGACTTGATGAAAACATAAGTAAAACTTCATTTAATGAAATACTGGATGCCGGAAATGTATGCAAACTAAATTCCTAAAAATTCAAATGAAACATTAGCACATGCCAACGCGATAATGAAATACCTTCTGCACAGTGAAAGCTTGTGATGTATATATTTACACAATTCGTGCTCATGAAAAATTCACGAACTTCTCTCCATTTCTACTAGCACAAGAACCTGGGCGTGTTGTCAACACTGCGCATCGGCCACGACAACACGGGCCCCTCACCCAAGTGGATGGTTGAGCACGTAGTCGTACGAAATGAAGTCACCGGCCACACATTCAAGTTCCCCTGTGGCCGTTGGCTGGGTCTGGGCATTGACGACGGCTCGACCGAGCGTCTGCTCGTCGGGGCCATCGTGCCCAAGAGCATCGACAGCGACGAACTCGTCGAGACGTGCTCGACGCCACCGCGTTGTCGCTCACCAAGCATACCACGTAAACCGACCCTCACGCACAACGAGCTCAAGCAGATGTTAGGTGAGGAAGAGCTTCATTTCCGCAGAATTTTTTCTGAAAATTTTATGAATATTTCAAATTATTATATTTGTCTTTCAGGCGAAGCTGTTAATGCTATAGTGAAGTATCATTATCGAAAAGAACCCCAGGATGGATCACTTACGGCTTTGCTCTGCGGTGAAGGTGGACTTGTTCCGTCGCTAGAACAAATCTTCTTATACGGCTTCAAAAACCAAAGGATATTCGGTAGAAATTTTTATGTATGGGATTACTTAGGTATGCCAGTTGAACTATTATCAACCCATGTAATCTTCTTGCTGAAAATGAATTATTTTTTATATAAGAATATTTATTTTTTCAGTACGTGTAAAAGAAAATTTCGACATGACTTTATTGGAGGAAATGGATGATTACTCTCAACGTCTAAACCGTGATAAAAGATTAAATGCTGAAAGAAATCAAAAGTTTGCTATTTTAAGATGCTATAATCATTTAATTGATCAAATAAATACGTTCAGTCAGACTCTTGGTAAAGATGGAAAATTTCAGCTCTTTATATGTTTACTTACTAGGTAGGTGATACTTGAAATAATACAAATTTATTGATGTTGAATGAGAAAATAAACACCATAATAATGCAAATTTCAGAGAGCAGCTACTGCATCTAATGTTGCGTCCAATGAGCGAAGCCCGCTCTACTATAGATATGTATGAAGAGACTTCCTTTTTACGAAACCCAGCGTTACTTACTTTCCTTGTACAAATTCTCGAGCCACTCAGTGGTTTCCACATAGTACTTGAAAAGAGTTTGACCCATGGAATCTCAAGTTTATACTAATGTTTGACATTTATGAAAAAGTTTACGAACAAAGTATGGATGTTGAGTTTTACTATAACAGTAATTATCTCAAATCTGAGATATGTACAAAATTCTCACGTATTTTTACGATAGAAAGCCTGAATATATACTCATAGAGTGATTACCAGATTAATGGATTGTATAAAAATAGAAATGAAAAGTCGTAGGTAAAAGTTAATGAAAAGGAGAATGCAGAAATGAATAATAGATGAACTTTGTTGATAATGATCTTGCCAATACAGAGGATTAGAAATCCGTTGACTCACAATAAGAAATTAGTTCAACCTGATTGTCTACCAAAGATGTGAATAATCATTTTTTTATTTTATTAAAATACGATTACTAGCATTCATAATAATTATTGTTAGTGATCTTATAAGCATAATGAATTATTATTGTTAAAAAAGAATGACAGAAGTTGTCATGAAAGAAAATTTACGTTGTAAGAAATGTAACAGAAACGTATGTACATATTAGGTAGAGAAATCATCGGTGATGCTGTCATTGCATAACACTGCACCTTTTTCGTTGGTTTACTTTTTTCAAACGTTATAAATTAAAAATTTACGTTTATTTTGTTCCTTTGTATTTTTTAATCGTTGGCTATGACTTAGGAAAAAATATCTAAAGTTAAAAATTTAAAGCTTCTCTGAAAAATGCTGTGAAACTATAAAAATCATAATAATTTAATTGCGTTTGTTAGAAATCAGTTAATATTAACATAGAAGTTACCTTGGAATAAATAATGTCTAGAAAAGTAAGAATTAGCTAGTGATTTTTTGTCTAGAAGGTGCATTTTAAAATTTTAACTATGTACATAAATTTTTGTCCAGTGTAAAATGTCACGTAAACTTCGTTTTAATGTTGTGAAAATTAAATGCGTGTGCGAGAGTTTTTTATCCTATAGTATTTGTTTATCGATATGGACCAAATGTCGTTATATGATTCACATCACTGATTTCATATGAATACTTCACAATTAATCGTAAATTTTTCTCAACTCTATTACGTAAAACTTTTTGTAAACATACCGAGAAAGTTTAGTATTATTTTTTATCACTAATAAATTTTCAAGAGTAGGTATAGTGGTTAGAAAATTTTACATAATTTTAACGAATTTCCGCGAAATTAAATTCCCAGTTTCTTAAGTGCCAAAAGATTTTTTAATGTTTATTATCTTAACCTTTTATTGATTCTCGAATGTATGTACTTTACATATGTGATAGTCTTTCTTAAACTATAATATAAGTTACAGTGTTCATTGTTTTTCATAATTTCTAGTATAGTTATGTCCACCAAATAATATGAGTTAATCATATTCAGTGCTATTGCTGCCCTGTACATTTGATTAACGTTTCTTGCATTTTCTGTGATTTATCAATAATTCCAAAAAACTATTCAAGTGCATTGATAAAACCAAAGGATAATTATGTCTAAACCACATTTAAGTTTTGCAATGAAAACTAATACTGTATATACTGGGAACGTTAAGTTTTAATCTCCAGTGATGATATCACTTTTACGAAAATGAGCATAATATGATAAGACATAGGTCTGTGTATATACGATACAATACAAGGGCTGGCTGTACAGTAGTTTAAAGAATATGATGTAACTACAAATAAAAGAATGAAAAAAAATTGTCATCTTATTATGCCTTTCTTCAACTTGCAATTGATAAAAAAATATTTATGAAATGAAATCTATTCCTTATATGCTTTGTTTTCAAATTAATTATAAGATTTTATAAAATTAAAATCGTATCATTTAAGTAGAGGAATATTAGAGAGTAAAGAATGTAAAGTAAATAAGTAATCATAGTTTTGTATAAAATACCAATACTTTATTTTTCAATCGACTATGTGTTTGTATCAATGCATTGGATAATATGTACACTTGTCAGGTGGCATTTACAAAGTAAAAGTTGCGACTATATTTTTAAAACGTGTTTATAGCCTATTGACAGTTTAAATTTAAAATACAAAGCTTTCTCTTCTGAAAAAGCAATATTAATAAACGCAGTTCCATTGACGATTTCACATACAATCCATTGCCTTCATTTAAAAAAGAATTATAAAGAACAATCGCAAATATCTATTTCATTAGATTAACAATTGCGTGTGGCTTTATAATAGTAAAACGCTGGCATGCGTTCAGATGAAAATTGAAATTGACAAAAATTTAAATGCATCCGTATTACGGACTGAGGTATATATTATAGTTGGTATTATTATTGTCTTACTTATTGCGCTTGGATGATTATTTTTGTATTGCGATCAGTAGTGAATCGTTTTTTTTTTTATGATTTTATTTTTTGATCAACAATAATTACGACATTCTTCATCGTCTGAGAAATCTTCGTAAAAATAAAAAATTATCAAAAACAAAAAGGTAGGTTCAAAATTACCAAGAAATTTTTAATTTAGATAAATATTAATTTAATTTTCAATAAAAATATGTAAACATGTCAAAATCATTTTGCAAATATTTTTTTCGTGTGGTTTCGATGACTTAACTAATTATGTTACATTTACAAAAATTCATAAAATTACAAAAATATTATAAATTAAGACTTTCTCGACGAAAGAAGAGACGACGGTGCATGCTTTCGCTGTTTTATCGTTTCACGCATTAACAGTCTCAATGTGCTTTAATCAACGCTTTTTCATTTATTCCTTTGTAATCTCTTTTAGACTAACTCTTCGAACAAAAGATTTACGCTAAAGAGCTGTCTTATAAAAAGTGCTATTCGTACTTAATAGGACTTCATTACCGCTTTCTGACGTAGTAACAATTCCGAAGACGCAGGATAATTTTGTTAACATTTTGATATAGCTATAGAAGGCAGCTTATGTACATTTTACGAGTTTCTTTCCCTTCTTTATACAAGTTTTTTTCCTTTGCTTTTTTAAAACGTTTGATTAATTACATTAACTTTAGACGTTTATAACATGTATTCAAAAGTGTTACAAAAGGGTAACAACTGTAGATGCCATAACCTGCGTGCTACCAGAATGCTACGACGACGTTTTTAATCAGCTCAAAATTTTTAAAGCCTACTTCCTCGTGTAAAAAAGAATAAAGATGAAGCTTTGCTTATTTCTTTCAATTTTACGTATTGTACTATAATTCGGCTACAACAGTATGAGCGGAAAGTAACTAGTTTTTTTTTGCTTTGACACTGGGGCACCTTCAAATGCAACGGAGAGACTTTACAAAGAGAAAAAATAAAAATACACGTTCCGCTGAAGATCCGTTAAATCTACTGCTTTATGAATATTGTTGACAATTACTTAACAAATGTCATCATAAAGTCAATATAAAGTTAAATTTTTGTGGAAAAAAATAAAAAATAAAACTGAAATATTCAAGTGGTATTTGGATTAGTTAATAAAGTAATTTTAGAATCCTCAACGGATCAAACCCTCGTTACTATCGCTGTAATGCGTTTTACATCTTTGGAATAAAAATTAAAAAAATTGCACGAGGAATAAACCATTATTTATAACTATTCGCTGTCTCTCCGTCTATAATTTATCTTTAAACTCGGCTTTTATTTTTTGCATTTTTGCATTCACATCTCTTTAAGTACTATCCAGTTCCCTAAACAATGCCTTTTTTTTACATTATATCGCTTTACTTGTTTAATTCGACATTATTAGAAAACAAATGTACAGCGTCGACATTTTCCATTTTCTTTCGTGATCGCTATCTACAAACTTACGAATCTTTTAAACTTAACTTACTCAAGAACTTACGCGTTCTACATTATTTATTTACAGTTTTGAATAAAAAAACACACAATCTCTTTCGCTTTTCCTTAAACTCTTCACTTAATTTTTCGCAAAATATATATTATAAAAAAGTAAACACATTTTTTAAATTATATAGGGAAATGTAAAACATTTCGTAATTATTTCTGAACGACAAAATCTCTAACTTCTTTCTATAATAAAAAATCGTGAAAAAGTGTATAAAACAAAAAGAATAATGCGATCTGACAATAAACTTCATAATCAAATACTCTAAGAAAACTCGGGGGCAAACATAAAAAAAATTTTTAATGAATTTTATAAATCGTTTCATGAAACAAAAACTGCAAATTAAAAGGAAAAATATATTTCTAAAAAAGAAAACGCATCATTTTTAGTTTTAAACACATTCACCAATTTGCTCGCTTACATTTCTACTGACCATTCATATATTTTTTTTTTTAAATTA
The DNA here is from genome assembly GCA_030522905.1 of Torymus flavipes. NCBI lineage: Eukaryota > Metazoa > Arthropoda > Insecta > Hymenoptera > Torymidae > Torymus > Torymus flavipes. The sequence continues at coordinate 13,037 of JAPYZO010000297.1, read as the reverse complement.
AACTATCGATTTTTCGTAACATTGTAAATTTTTTTAACATGCACACGATTACACGCAGTTTTTACACTATACTCTTTTCCACATTCGCTCTTATTCGTCGTAGGAACCGAGTAATAGAATCGAGAGCTATTGCTCTACATTATTCGCATTCATTTTTACTTACAAAATCTTTTTTAGTCTTTTTTTCTTTTAGTTTTAAACATTCGTATCTGCGTGTTGTAAACATTATATTTAAAAAAATTGCGCGTAATCACAAAGAAGAAACGCAAATTTCTCGCCCGTTCAGTCGCACTTAATATTTCTTAACATCCGCTTGTTTATTCGTAGTAACATATAATAATATTAATAATAAAAATATTACTTGTAGTAAATAGAATAGCAATAACGTAAATATTTACAAATGACTCGATCTGACTATTTGCATTTTTTCGTTTTTTTTTCTTCAGACGTAATCTTCTGCTTCTTTTTACATTCTAATCCCAATGAACAGAGGTTTTATCAATGTCGTTAACAGCTTCTTTTTTTTAATATTTATGAATGTTTTTTACGACAGTAAACAGAAAAAAAATTAAGTGTACCCTTAAATGTTATAATGTGTAAAGCGTATTGAATTGCCTTCCCCCAAGTACGCCTCCTAATAACATTAATGATTTTTTTGCACATTATTTTTTTCAAAGATGCGTTGAGGCTAGTTTTTCTTTCCTTATCTTATCTCTAAACCCTTTGTAGTAACATAAAATGTAAATTCTCGTAGTATAAAGTAGCAGGCAAAAATAACAATAAATCAGTATTTCTCAAACGGGTAGATTAAAATTTCCAAAACGAATATTCTTCCACAACAAAAATTTGTGTTACAGCGCAAAATCTCTTCTACCATAAAGTAATAAAAAAATTCATTTTCAACAGATATTCTGCTTCATAATAAATTACTATACAATGAGCATCTAAGAAATGAAAAATGTGCCAAGGTAATAAAAACTCAAAGAGGATAATGCAAAATAAAAAAAATTACAATTCTTTATAAAAAAAGTGAACGGAAAAATATTCGAAATGATGGCTTGTATAAAACTGCTGTACGAAAGAAGGAAAGAAGAAACTTGTCCTCGGAAAAAGCCCGAGCGAAGCAAGAAAGAAAAGTCGCGGTGATCTCTCGCGCATGTTCGCTTGCTGCTCCTTCGCTCTCTTCGTTGATCAGGAGGCGTATATTCCTACTTCTTCTTCTTTTTCTTCTGCTTTTTCTTCTGTTTTTTCTTCTGCTTCTTCTTATTCTCATTCTTCTTGGTCTCCGTATTAGTAACGTTGTGCTCGGCCGCCGAGGAGCCACGAGCCTCTTGATCGCGGGCTCGCTCCTGCAGGTTACTGTTAATGGTGCTTCCTCCTGGTTGTGGTGAGGGTGATTGGTTTCGATCCTCTTCTGGTACACCGCCGCCGTTGGCGTCGTTCAAAAGTGGACGTCCCTCACATCGGTCGGCGTTCCCGCCTTCTCGTGCTCCATTATCTTCGCCTGGGACGATATCATGTCCTGGTCCCCCAACGGCCTCTGCTGCCCCCCCAAATTCGCGTCCCCCACTTCATAGTCGTCCTCCATGCCACCGCGACGCACCATATCCTCGATCTGTCTCAGGCAACTCTCGAGGAAATCCTACAATGACAAAATTAAGGCCTTGGTTAGTACGAGAATTGCGTCAGCCGCTATATAGGCGGTAATTGAAATATCGATGACGGAAGCCGAAAAAATGGCGAAAACCGCTCCCCCTTCGCTCTCTCCGGCCGTAAACAAAAAAATGCTCGAGAAGTGAGATGTCGCGCGCGCGCTCGACCAGTCAATCTACTTGTTTAAAGTTCTCGCGCTTGGCGAGACGTGTGCAAAGTATAAAATAATTTCCAAAGTCCCGGCGAGACATGAGATTCTTAACGAGAGGCTCTGTCGGCTATATACGCGCGACGTTTTTTGGCGAAACCATATGCTCGGCACCTGCCACGAGAGTTTCATTCTCTCTCACTCGCTCGCGAACGTACGCACGTTTCTCGCAGTTGCGAGCGTGTATATATATGTATACGCATGCGTGCGTGCGTGCGTGTGTATCGGATACATGTATAATACCCGGTTCTTCGCCTCGCGCTATCGCGCATACGAGAGAGGGAGAGAGACTCGTCCCTCCGTCGCCTCGTGGACGGTTTTTTTTCGAAGCTATAACGCAAGATTGTAAAAGTACGAATGTCGAACGAAATTTTTTCAGTACAGCGCACAATAATTTATAAGCTTATCTTACTCGTGGGATCTGAAGTTAGTTGAATAAATTTTTACTTCAGGTGTAATGAATTCGCTCTTCCAGACTGTTTTTGCAAATCGCGACTCGCGATAAGAAGTTGAGTAAAATACCGAAATGCACAAGCATAATAATGAAGTATTTTAATGTCTCGGTATCATCATACGAATGAAATAGAAAAGAATCGTATAAAAAAATGAATTACTTGAAACCGAAAGATCCAACCGAAAGTCGCCACACGACAAATTAAAAACCGTCGTCTTTGCGCTCGCGCTCATTTAAACCCCGGCGAGCAGCCGCATTTAAAGTCCCAACCGGTTGCTCCGCTCGCTCGTATACTCACCTCTCTCCACGTGTTCCAAAACCGGGGAGACATATTTTTTTTTGCCGAATCCCCCTCCCCTCCTTTTCGACTTGAAATCCAGTCGGGCCAAAAGGGCCGAACCTCGAGCCAATGCACTCGCCAGGGCTAACAGTATCGCGGGCGCGCGCGCGTGCGGGGTGATAACGCGGGCGTTGCCGCTATAACGTGCGTGTGCGGGCATGAATATATGTATGTATGTGTGAGTGTACGAACCTGCTCGATGGCGGTGATGCGCGTGAGCTCTCTGATGAGCCACTGCAGGCTGTAGCCGCTCTTGCTGGTCCAGTCGAGGCCGTGCAGCGCCGCTGCCACGCTCGCCGTTGCGACTATGCTCGGCGTGTACAGCGAGAACTTGTACTCTGCAAACGAGGGAAGGGAAAAAACGAAAATGAGATTTTCGACTCGCTTTTAGCGACAAAGTTGATACTGTATATATATATATATATATATATATATCTGTGTACGCGGCTTCTCGTGAGAAAGGGCTGCCCCCGGCTCGCGCGCGCGCCAGAGCAGCAGGAGAGCTTTTATATATTTATTAGCCTGCTCCGCGAGAGAGTGTCAATGACTCGCCCGAGAGAGAGAGCTTGCCGAAAGTCGCTCCTCGGGCACGCGCTTTCTCTCCAATTTTTTATTACTCGATTAAATTTGCCAGCCGCGATTTATGCCCCCCAACGTGTCAAAGTTATTGGAATTTACCGCTTTTTAGTAGGATATTTTTCGTTTATTCGAGTTTCAATATTATACTAAACGTTACTAGCAACGCTCGATATATGTAATTTTGTCATTTAACGGCCGCAGCATTAAGGTTAATCATTGCTCCAATTTAATGAAAGATATACCATTAAGCCTTTGGAATATAACGGCCATTACTCAGCTGGCACGTACATACACGGTAACCGGCGATTTCATCATAACCATAAATCTCCGGGCGCATTATTATCACCTCTGCGAATCATCGGAGAGCCGGCGACGCGTCAATGCAACGCAGCTCGTCGTCGCGGCGCACGTGCAATTTCGACGGGAGGCCAGATAACGAGAGCCGACTTTCGACAAAAGGTTTAAAGGCCCGAATGTGCGCGTTATCATCGTGCCGCCGGTTGCCGGCAGCGCGCGCCGCCCGCGCCTCACAGACCGAACGATCATGTACACATATACATATCGCATTCCATCTCGTGCTTATCTGCTCTCGCCGCATGGCGACTCGGAGCCGGCTCTACGGCTCTGGAGTGTGGAATGTCGGGCTTTTCGAGATGGATTATGTTGAATTTCAAATGCTAAATTTCAGAATTCGACTGATTTCTACGATCATTGGAGAGTAGATTATTAGAATGGGATTATATATAAGTTTAATTAGGTCAAGGCTAAGATTGAGATGGAACTTTCCTTTGATAATTATTTCTTGAGGATATATGATCGAAGCTATTTCAAAGATTATAGGCATTTTAATTAATTTTTTCAAACCCGACCGTTACACGAGTATAAAAAGCAGCTTCTAAGCCAGAATCGGATTCCTTCATTCCATCGTCGATCGGCCGAGAACTCGGCTAAAAACGCATCTACCCGGGGACAATGAGCGCACGATTTTGGGGCGGCGAAATTCCAAGACGTTCGCTTAGAGGAAACGCGCGGCATATAATAAGCAATCGGGCCGAAATATCTGGCCGGAGCGCGTTTTTGCCATTCGCCGCGGCGTCGGCGCATATAACGAGTCCGGGCATTCAGGCATTTAAACGAACGAGATGTGCACAGGGAGAGAGGGAGCGAGAAATGAAAAAAGAAAATGTGACCGAATGAAGAGAGGTAGGAAGCGAGCGATGATACTGGATTCTCGGGAATGTCCCGCGGCAGCGCCTCTGATTTTACAAGATTATTGACAGTCGCTCGTTTCATGGCAATCGTTAAGTTTCTGATCGATCGCGGGTATAAAAAGATACTGGAATTCTACGGGGATTAAGGTTGCTGCGCGTTCGATATAATTCGTATTTTTAAATGAACCTTAAGTGTCGCAAAGTTTACCGGCTGCGTTAATCGTAAACGCGTTGATTTCAATTTCAACCCACGCGAAACGTTTTCTTTTTAACATTTATAGTTGCACGCGCAGTGTATTTAAGAGACCTGCGAGCCATCGATGTAAAGGCATCGGCGCCTTCTTCAAACTTCAAGATCAGATAACCGATATCGAAGAATCATATACCTACACCCACGAGAAAATAATCTCTAAAACCGCCCCCGTTGATTTCCCGATACGCATTTTCTTACTCGGTGCCGCGCCTTTTCAAGATAGTATCTACTGCGTGCGTATGCGCGTAATTAGCATCTCCGCACGATGATTAGCTCGCGAATGTGCTCCGTTGCGCTGAGTTTTATGGTTATGAGATCGTGGTTTCATGAGTTACCCAGTAAATTAATATGCGCTGGAATTTCAATTTACCTCTGGCGCTGAGTGATATGAAGGTCTGCGCGTGCCTCCGCACCATCCTGGAGTCCCAGGACCTGGGGTCGACTGGCAGGCGCGCGAGGATGTACAGTAGGAAATCGCCGGGCGTCACCGCCGACAGGTCCCACTTCAGCTTCGACACCACCAGCTGTTCCCACCTCTGCAAACAGCGAAAAAAGAAACCCCCGTCGTATTAGTCAAGAATTCACACACAGTTGCAGATTTGAATATGAGAAATTATTGCAGGCACACACTCTCTTTCTCTCAGACAAGACTCGTCCGTTACGATATATACACACCCCGAAACTTGCGCATTACGGATGACAAAGGGGAGTAGGATTTACAGTGTATGTAACGTACGCACATTGTTCGCTGCTGGCGTGCGAAAAAGAAAAGCGTCCCCTTTTTCGGCGCGCAAGTTTATTCTCGGAACGCGAACTCTGCGGGTGCATTTGCAAAACTGGTTCACTCGTCGCCAAGTGCGCATTACCTGCGAGATGGAAAAAGGGCCGAGTATATCAAGGGGGAGACACGCATACCTGTTCTCTCTTTTTTTTATAATCACAGTATAGACGTGGCGTGTATAGTCGTTTAAATTTAAAGACGCGTCCTTTTGTCTAATCTATAACCCAGAACACCGGATCTGGTACAGCGTCATCGTGGGACTTTGTCGAAATTTGTTCCCCTAAGAAAACAATTACCGGGCCCCGAGAATAAGCCCTCGATCGAGAAAGCATTCACACAGCGACTGCTGCTCCCATCCGAATCTCCGTCTCATCCCGAAAGAAAAGTCCTCTCTGCCATTAAACGCGTTCTCTGAAGAAACTCACGGCGGAGTCGTCGTCTCGCAAGAGTGCCTCGCGCTACTACTACTACGCGCTGAATGAAACAAAGGATACGCGCAAAAAACGCGCGAGTATCCTGCAAAAAAAAGGGGGAGCTGCTCGCGTAGTAAGCGTAGTAGTAGTACTATGGTAGTAGTACGCGTCGTCGCGCTCGGTTGACTCGATGCTCACGGCCGCGTACGGTAGGTCGCGTGGATCTCTCGTCTTTTTCCCTTTTTTTTGTTTAATTTTCGAGTTGTACGTTGCGAGAGATACTTTCGCGAGATTAGGGGGAATCGCGCGCACCTGCGGGCTATAATACACACAGACACACAGACACGAGCTATATAATTTTCGCTACCCGTCGGCGGAGCATGTGGTTATCGGGCCGATGTATAATTGCGCTTTTCCTAATCCCAATTTGTCGGCTGACTCTTTAAAAATGTCGGTTATCAGAGAGACGCTCGCACGCGCGCGTGTGCTGCTACTGCATCTGCGATCGATCTGACTCGATAAGCGCGCGCGCGACATTTGTGTTTGACGTTATGTGCCTTATACGATCTCTTATCTCTCCCCCTCTTATATACTTATAGCAGAGGATCTACTTTAAAATTTTTACATTTGCACCGTGGTCTTAATAGAATGTTTTCTTTCACTCTATCTATCTTTGTACGTCTATATATATTTCGGCGCCCGAAACTATACAGCATCGACTATACACATTCGCCAGGACCTCCTTCTCCTCCTCCGCTCCATTCACCTTGAGACCAACTCTCTGTCGACTTTTTTCGCACTCGTAAAAATAGTAGTAGTAGTAGTACGCTACGAGCGATTCGTCTCTCTTCACGCTCTCTTCCGCGCGGGCGCGAGGGCGAAAAACGGTGCCGAAAGAGCTGCGGGATGTTGCCGTTAAAACACTCGCTCCGGCCTTCGCTCGATAGGCATGACGCGAAATTAAAATTGGCCCGCCGCGGCTCTGCGCGAAAAGAGCGACTTTGTTACATCGCGCCTCGCCAAAGCGGATTTTTACGTTTTAAGTGCCCGAAGGAGAGAGGCTCCGAAGCGACTTTTTTTTCCTGCGTTTATTTACTCACTACATTATGCAGTAGGGCGTATTACACTGTAGATGAAGACATTCGTCTACAGCACTCTGTAATGATCTAATATTCTGTAATTCTTAAGAATTACGCGGTAGGCAAAGACCGTCATCGAGAGGGCACGCATGAAAAAATAAATGTAGATAATGACGTTTATCTGTCGCAATTTTACTCGCATACGGGGAGCGATTTTACTCGAATGGCCGTGAATTACGGTCCCGTGCGTATACACGTCACCGTTCGCCGCGTATACGCGCGTGCGTACAAGAGAGTGGGGAGAGAGGAAGTCCAGGTGCGCACACGTTATTGCACACAGGACGCGCATACGGCGAAGGAAAAAGGCTATCGGCGATTTTTGCACGATATAAATGCAGGAGTAGCAAGTGATGGTTGGAGCGGCGACTTAATTGAATTGTTATTCAAGGTGTATACATATAAAGTGGTGTTTTTCGAAGGAAATTCGACGATTTAGCGTTAATTGAACTAATAATGATAAAAATGTATCCTACGGTCGTCGGAATATATTCTGGGTCTATTGTAGCCCTCGATTTCTCTTCGCGCGCAGATTTCTCTAATCTAATATTTGAAACCGCATTCGCGGTAGTAGGGACCCTACAGCCCATGCCGCAACCTTATCTCGCGCGCTTATTATTCCGCTCGCGTACGGCTTATTAACGGCGGAGAATACACGAGGCACAGCCAACTCGTGTGCGGGCCTTTTTTCGCAAAATCGCGCCGTGGCGCCCGAGTGCCGGTTATTATACGCTCGATGTCGTAATGCTTTTCGAAAGGAATCGTTGGACGTTGTTGGATATTCGACACTTGCTATATATACACTTTGTTTCTTTGGGTATTGAGTATTTTTGGGTATTTTAACGAGAATTTTTCAAACGTTACATTATCTAACGAAAACAGTGTGGGTATATATTTTGTATATAATGTTTTGTAACGTGAACTTTAGCCGAAGTATATTCAGCGAACAGCTGATTCGCACGGTTGTTTATTCTGGGAAAGGCCGGACGATACGAAAATCACGTCCGCGATGATTACAAATACAGAACAAAAATACACACACGGCTAATCAATTGAATGTTCGTCATCGGATCTCGTAATTGAATTTCACAACGCGGGCCTTGAAATTTCTTTACTTTTTTGAAAAATCTCGAAAAATCTTTCCCCACCATCAATCATACACACCCACCGGAACCTCTAATGCCCGTTTAAAAGAAAAGTCCTGGAAATCATCGCCGATTAACCTTCGCACGAAAGCGAGAGCATCACGTATAAGTGCGTATACGGCCAGAGACGGAGAAAATAGTTGGACGTGCGCGGTGGGATACAATAGGGTCCGCTGCTGAATATACCTGGCTTCCAAGAAGCGAAATCCGATTTATCTGGGCGGTTCCGATGCGGAGAGGCAGCGGCGGCGGCGGCGGCGGCGCCTCTGAGGGCCCGCGAGAGAGGTGTTTACCATTCCGGGCCCGAAATAAGGAAAAAACGCGTGCTGAGAGCCGCTCCGAGGGATAGAGAGAAGAACCGCGCGCGCGCATTCCTCGATCCGGACGTCGCGCGAATTCGAAATGTGGTCCGCACCCGCGCGTGCCTCGGAATTTTCGAGATTTTTTTTCTAATACCTGCGAGACCGGAATGCGTATGTATACATAAGGACACGCGACGTTTGTTAATCATTTCGCGCTGTGATTAATGGCTATAACTTGCGGAGATCTGCAGATTTGGGAAATAGCCTCATCATGGTAGTTGAGGAAAGTTTGAGGGTGAACCCTAATTTCGAGGGTAACAATGCGAATTAGGTATGGGCTTCGCGGTCAGAGTCCCTGGCACAGTGCTGTAACCTTCACGCCGAAATTACGAGAAAATTGTCTTTATCCACGCCAATTATACAACCAAAAATCTGAAGAAAAGAAAAAAAATTCCTCAAAAATATGTACACGACACTTTCCCTCGATATTTCTCACGTGGCGAGCACCGAATACCACACCCCTTCGAATCCCTCGATCTTTCCAACCCTCCCCAAGATCTATACCCACCCCGTGCAGCGCACTCCTTGCGAACTGGCCCCTCGCCTATCTTTTCCGCAGCATGTGCTCGCGCGTATGTGTGAGAAAGTGAGTGCGAGTCGTTTTGAGCCGCGACTCGCGTCGAGGTAACCGGAGCAGATGTCCCGCAAGGACAGTTCCTAGAAGGAGCGGGGAGGCTGCAGCGACAATGCCGCACGAGGCCTTACGAATGTTCACGGCCTTTCATTACATGGGGCTGCAGCGCGCGAGGGCCTATTCACAAACCCAGCCTGCTTTTTTACTCCCATTGTCGAGCGAGAGTGTAGTTCCGTTTTATTTCCTTTTTCGGCCCCTCTTTCAAATTGTTGCTTCATTTCCGAGATTGGGATAAGGAATTTCGGCTTTATTAATATTACAGTTTGATTAAAAGCTTCTATATATATTATAAGGCAGAGATAGTTTGCTCGTCTATCTATATATACTTGACTTCAGAAGCGCGCGGAGTGGTTCATAATCTTCCGCGTAGCTTTCATATGCTTATGATAAGGCGCAATATCAGAACGAGAGCGCGTTTTAATTCTCTGTGTATAGGAATTCAAATCGACTAACCTTATTACGCTATCGCTATGGCAAATATCATCGTGTTTTTCAAAGCGACGCGAACCACACGAAATGAGTCATAAAAAGTCGAAACTTCAATTTGTTTTACAAATTAACTCTCCTCTCGAGTACCTACAATGCGAGAGATAGCGTATAGAAATAAAAGGAGATTCCGCGCGAAAGTAGCGCATGTCTAAGGAGAGTGGAAAAATTACAGCGTGTGTGCATCGCAGACTCTTCGGAGATTCGCAAACCGAGTGATATCGTATATATACACAATAACCGCGCAGCTGTCGCGTTCAAAAGTGTTTAAAGGGATCGACGCCAGATAGACGGCTGCCAGAGAGATTTTCGGCGCGTGTGTGTGCGCGCGACCGCGCGAAATAATTGATTGATAGAGGCCAACGTTCTAAACGAGAGACGAGTTCGCTCGCATGGGTGATAAGATAGCGCGAAAAATGATGGCAGGAAATATATGTGCGTGAGGGAGTTTAGCGCGTGCGACGAGATACGCGCTTATGTTATATGTATACCTGCGCGCTACTCGCAGACTTTGCTCGGGGCATCGAAGTTACATCAGAGAGGATGCGGGTGGACGCTTATAGCGATGTTTTTTTTTCCTTTTCAACCGCGAGCAGTTAAACTCATTTTATCTGCTGCGAAACTTATAATATTCTGCGCCAAACTGTATCTTAATGGTTAATTTATACGGTGCACTCTAGGATATTCGCCAGCTCTAAAAAAGCAAAGAGTGCTCGTCACGGAGCGCGCGTTCTCTCAGCGTTTTTTAACACACGCCTGTGCGATAATATTTCGCAAAATTTTTCGTCGGCGCGGCCGCGAGCGTGTGTACATCCGGAACGTTAGAAAGTCCCTCGCTTAGACGGCGGCTCGTTAGCGCGGCCTCGGCGCTGCGAGCAGGTCAGCGGCCTCCCCCTTCACGGTCGCCGCCAAACTCTAATTCTCTAATGCCGAGAGCCCGGCCGCCCGTGTGTGTAGAAAAGAGATGGATATCGCGAGAGAGCGAGGACAAAGGCAACGATGAAGGCGAGTGTAATGTACGGATCTGGGACGCGCGGATTCGCCGATTCGCGCTTGTATATATATATGTACGGGGTTACGGGACCTCACCAGAGCATTAGCTTATATGTTTTATAGATTATTTCTGTTGTAACATATACATTCGAAATTTACCATACATAATATCTTATTTACGTTTTTTTGTGTATACTTTCCAACTTAAAAAAAAAAGTTTGCTTCTCATGAATAACACCCCAATCTTTCATCGCTCAAAGCTCCCGAAAAAAGGCCCGCCGACAATAAGGCCCGCTCAACCATATGTCAGGCGTGAGCATAGGGTACCATATATACAGCAATCTCCCTCTATAAAAAAAAAATCTCGCGACGATTCCCCGAAAATCCGTAATGAAGCTTCCAGGTGACGGTGCTTTCGGGTACGTGCGCCAAGCCACATCTCGCGACTTTAAACCTCGGACCGCACGATGCACCGGCAGCCGAAAGTTTAAAAACAGCAGCCTGCACTCGCGCCGCACGTAACAGATGCGCTCCCGCAAGCTGCGGGCCCGCAAGAAAAAGAAAAGGAGCGAAGGAAGAAGTAGGCGGCTGCCGCCCAGCTCGCGGACGCGCGCGCGCAACAGGTTGTAACATCTGCTGTTCTGTTATTATTATTATACCCTCGCTGGCGTGTGTGTGTATGTGGGCCGGCGGCGGAAGGATAGCGCCCCGGCAAAAAGAGTGCGAGCAGGTGGAAAGCGCGATGGCAAATTAGACCGGAGGTGCAGCAGCAGCAGCAGCAGCATGCAAAGCGTCGGGGTCACCCGTTGCGTCTAATTGGCCGGGGCGCAGGTGCCCTCACTGACACGAGAACGACTATTAGCGATTTCGCGCTGCCCTCCTCCTTCTTGTTTGTTATTTATTCGATGGGCTGTGGAGTGGATTTAAAGGGAAACTCGTTAGCTTTATGGCGCGTGCTGCTGCTGCTGCTTTTCTCCGCAGGAAAGAGGGAGGACTGATGGTAGCGGCTCGTTGGGCAGCGAGTTTATGGCTGAAAATCAATAAGTATTACGAGCGTATTTCAGACTGCAGAGGAGGGCCGTAATGTCTTTTGTAATGCCGGAGCGCAAAATGCGTATATTACCACTTTTAGTGGGCAATTTTGAGTTTGACAGGTGTCTTTCGCACTTTCTATATTTCAAACGATATTTGAGTAATTTACGACGCGTATTGGTAAATTATAGATGAAAATCAATAATGGATATCGGTAATAACTATTATAGAACATTAGCGGCTATCTATAGGAGATCTTGAAAACTTCAAAAGCCATCCCCGAAAAAAAAGCTGCAAGTCATCAAGGCCAAGAGCACCTCTCTCTCTCTCTATATATATATATACACCCCAACACGGCGCAACAAGTTATATCCACGCGCGCAACAAGTCGCCGGTCGACAAACACACACGCACATGCGAGAAAAACCTCCCGCTCGTCGATTTTGTCACGCAACAACCCATACTTTTCCTCTCCGCCTCTCTCTCTCTCTCTCTCATTCTCGTCTATAATGCAGGCGTAGCCCGTTTCCTTGCGGCGCAGCTGTCGCAAGAGCGACCCTCGGTACCACCTGGCCCTCTCGCTCTCTCACCTGCGCTCTCTCTCTCTCTTGCCCCTTTCGCGTGTGTGTGGCGTATACGCGTGCTAGACTCTTGCCGGCAGCCGGCCGATTAAGCGATTCCGATCTGCAATTTCCGCGAGGGTCGCAAAAAGTGCACTCGCGAAAATCGACCACGCGCGTTTCTTCGTCTTTTCTGTCGAATTCGCGGCGCACTTGTTTTTACCGCATCATGGTATGCTGCGCCATGTGTGCGTATATATGCGTGTATACGCGAGAAGAGAGCAGGTGTTGGGTGCAGGCGGCTCGCTTTCCGTCGTCGCCGGAAAAGATGGAACGGCGGATTAGTCGACGCGTCTTTGATGACATCTAAGAGAGAGAGACATATGTGCCAGGTGAGAAGGACAGAGAGGACGAGCGGTCGAAGGAGGCGTTTCCTGTCCCCTTCTTTTTTTTATTCGTTAGATTATGTGTGCTGACTACCTAACGCGCCGTAACCGAATTCTAAATTATCACGTGCGTGCGTATATATAAGAGGGATGACTCCAAGTCGTAAGTGCAACCCTTTTTTTAGTTCACGGCTAATTCAAACGGAAATTTGTCAGCTCAGCGGTTTTATTTTCCCAACTGTCTGATGAAACGTCTAAACAGAAGATTAGCTTACTAAAATAATTTCATTTTTTTTTTCCTTCAAATTAAACTATGTAGATATAATTTCGCAGGATTGTAGAGAATTAGTATAAAATGAACGACTAGAGACGCTCAAGTGAGAGAGCGCGAAAGTCAGAGAGAGAGAGAGA
>JAPYZO010000295.1:0-30098 GCA_030522905.1 Torymus flavipes | reverse complement strand
AATATCCACGGTGGTTACAGGACAGAATGTGCACTTTTTGGTAAGAATGAGCCATAATACCTATTTGGTTCAAAGCTTCCTCTCAGAAGAATCATAAATATTAATATTCCTTATTCATTAATTTTTTTAATTGATAAATAACATGTAAATATTTTCATAAAAACTTATTTTAGCCCGCAGGTAATGCATAATGAGAATCAATAATATTGATATTAATAATAAGATAATTTTGTACTAATTTAAGTGAAGTAGTTTTTGTAATTTTCTGTGCTATAAAATACTTTATTATGTACTACGCTACATAAATCCACTAAATAGTAATCAAACGATATAAACTGAAATCTAAGACTTTAAGTTTGATAAATATATTTGACCTAAAATTTTCGCTTGTTCTTCATTGATTTCTTCGAAACCATCTGTCTTCATAATCTTTTTGCAACGATCATACCATGCTGATATCTTGTCATATTTGCTAATATCAAAACCGAATGCCTGAAACAACAACCAACTTAATTATGATCAAATTCAATTTTTATTGTATATAAATGTATGTGTATATGAAATTTATCTAAATCTATTTAATTTTAAATACATCGGTAGTAAACTTAGAAGAAAAGATTGAAATAGGGGTTGGAATATTTACCATAGTTGTACAAACATTGACAATGATAGCATAATCAGCAATTGTTATACGATCACCAGCGACATATTTAGTATGTTTTAAAAACTCGTTTAGAAGATCAAATGCTTTTTCTAACGGGAGTAATTGTTCTTCAGGGGGTTGAGTTAATTTACCAATTATGACTGGAGCCTAAACAAGAACATTCAGAGAAAATATATTTTATGGTTTTAATGAAATAATATTATAATAATTGAAAAAATATAAAAGCTCACGTGATAAGCAACAATATTTTTATATAATACATCCACGTCGTAGAATAATCTCTGATCAACAATTGCTCGCTTTTGAGGATTAGTAGGATATAGAACATCGTTTTTCGCATATTTTGATGCAAGGTACGATAAAATTGCTCGACTAAAAATATAAATGAATATAACCCTTAAAACTAACTCTTCTTTTAGAGACTCAAACAATGATGTCACTATTTTTAGAATATAATATGGTATAAGTAATTTTTTTTAAATTACATATATTGCATCAAAATACGTCGCATTCATTTGAACACCCTGGAAATTTACGTAATACTTATAAAATTTTTGGCATTTAATGCACGTCTAAAGGGGATGCCTTACTCTCATATATTATACACGATTACCGACATTCACTGATTTTTCAAATTTATTTTTCAGTATTAGTATTTTCTTATGATTATATTTATTCGAAGAGAGGTACATTTTTCAATTAAACAGATTGTGCATGGGCTTCGTGTAATGTCGTAGTATCGGTTTCTCTTTAGCTAGTCCCCGGCCTCACGGCGTGCTTCCGCTTTTATAGCCGAAATCGAGATAGTCCCCTCTTTTCCTAATCGTCGATGAACGGGCCATTGCTTCGAACTTTGGCCTAGCGACCAAGTCCCTGCGTGTCAGCTTTTTGTATTGGGGCGAGTCACCGTGACTCTTTTGTGCCTCGTCTAGAATGCTGACTTCGTTATTTCGCTTCAAACTATGTATGGAAATGCTCCTACCAATAACAGTTTCAATGGGAATCTTTCGAATTTTGGGTACTTTGGAAAATATCACTTTAGATCAAATCAAATGCAAATGAAATACTTCGACGTATTTTGATGTAATATGTATATAATGTATGTAATGTTTAGATGAATGAGAATAATACGTATACTCTTATAAAAATAAAGTTATTAAATAATAATATTCACTCCATGAGTTTACCTTTCCCATAAAATGAAGCCATCATCATTAATAGTCGGTACTGTATGTTGAGGATTCATCTACGAAAATCATAAGTTATATAAAAATTATTATTCAGATGCACCTTAAACTCATAATGTATAAAAAAAATTTATTCCTTAATATAATAGAGGAAAAATCTTTGTAGTAGTCTCACTTATCAAATAAACCCAATCTTCCCCTTATATTTTAATAATATTTGGCCCTGAACGTTGTCCTGAGTACGTAAGTTTTTTTGTTTTGCGTTTTCATTTGAACTAACATTTTCACGTGGGTATTGTACAAAACAGAAAGGTAAACAGATGCTTCGAACTATTCATAATTAAATACAAATAATAAAATAAAATAATTAATAAAATAAGAATGTTTTACCTTAATGTATGAGGGTTTCAGTTGCTCCCCGTTAGGAACACTGATTAACTTGAGATTGAAGTTAATTCCGAGGCGTTTCGCTAGCATCATTACTGATCGACAAGGTGGACTATGAGGCATATAATACAACGTGATTGTCATTCTGTTAATTTAATTTTTGTGATTTAGTTTTGTATATTTTTACTGTGAATACTGGATAATGTTTAATTTTAAATTTGCGTTATATTTAAGACGTAACTTTATTATAATTTTTATATTTGGCGTTAACTTGATATAGTTGCAAAACTGTCATCGATATTATTTAAATAATTTTATTACAAATATTTAAAATGGCATCAGACACCTTATATTTAAAATTTTAATGCAGAAGTTGTTAGGCTCTCACTAACTGAGGATAAATGACAAATTTCAACTCAAACTTCAGTTTATATCATTGATTCCCATGCGAATGTAAATTTCTGTTCAAATATTTACCCGTGGGAATGATCAATACAGAGTATAATCAAAACTCCATTAAAGGCTTTTGTAAATACGTAAACTTAACATTCACACAATTATCTTATTTAGAAAATTGCATAATTTATCATTTCCGAAAATTCGCTTCATCAAGGAAAGGTATATGATATGTCATTATATTCTATCCTTTTAAATATATACAACATACGACTATGAACTTTTACTTTAATAATTATCGAAACATAATAAAAAAAACATATAAATTATTTGTACCAAAATTTGCCCCACTCACCTCAAAAACATTAAAAACCATTTCTTGTAATATATAATATATTTTTCATATTAGTCAAGTAAATATAGGAAATTATAAAATACAGGATCGAATAATAAATATGGGGTAAGTTGTAAAAAATTTAATCATCTTTTACTTTTCTCAACATATTTATTTATGCTTTTTTCATGAAATTTCTTTACAACTCTACACGCTTGACGCAAAATGTACAGTCTTATTTCGGCCCCGCCATTAGGTCTGGCAACTATTCAATCGTTTTATCTTATTTACAATAATTATGAGCTCGAGACGTCGAGTCACTTAATCGACAAAATCTTACATTCGTCTGAAACTTTTATTTTCACCTTTTTACTACAATAAGATTTTCTTTACTCTGAATCATGTCAATATATGTATATAAGCGTAGGACTGTACCATTCATATAGTTTTATTCATCTGCCTTAGCATAATGCTTTACATAGGGATAGTAATAATTTGTTGAAGAATGTTTAGTTAACTTTATTAGGTATAAAAAGTTACAACAAAACTAAAACTGTTTTTTTTTTCAAACTAAGATTCAACTTACGTGAATATTATAAGTTATCATATTAATTATAAAATAAATATAGCAACTACTGTACTTTTATTTAAACATATTATTATCTGTTTTTATTGTTTTTTCATAATACAGTTAAAGGATAATATTTTTTGTAATTCACTTTAACTTTTTCTGTTCACTCGATAACATCAAATACCTATTTCGATTTGATATTATTAAAATTATTTATGAAAAATATTGCATCAATACTATACTCTATTTATGTACTAAAATAAAAATTTACTTTGTGTATGAACATAAATGAATGTTTATATTTCTTGATTAAAACATCGTCCCAAAGCACTTCGCCTACAGAAACTTCGCTCGTCTAAAGGCGACACGAGCTGTCTCATTACTTTCATTTGTCTAAACTCCAGCTCTAAAATACGAAACGAAAGAATCAAAGAGAAAAGTGCAAGTGTCAATCGTGGGTTTTGTAATAGCTACAAATACGACATGTATATAGATTGATTCTGAATTATCATGTTTTACATTCGGTAACAAAATTTCAATACCGCGTTCCATTACCATACTCGTTATCTTTTTTTATTTTCAATCACTTATTGTCGGATACAAAAATTACAAAACCTCGCATGGAACAAACGCATCTGCCGCTCAATAGTTTGCGCGCGAACAGTTAGTAATGCTTTCATTGCCTGTAGAAAGATTTTTACACTTGTACAATGCCGAAACAATACAGCACATTGAGCTTAAATATTTATTGATATTATTAATAAACATAACCGCATCGCAATCTAACATTTTTTCCTTGCATAAATATTTTAAGCTTAATATTTTAAGTTAAATCGGAGATAAAGATAGTCCAAAATATTTCAAAATCCTTTTTTTAAGAGAGTAGTTAAAGCTATGAAGATAAAAATGCTTTTTATAATTGAAATGAATGTTTATCAACTTTTATATTTTTTATTGTAGTTAAGACGTTAATGACGCAAACTAAAATCAAAATAATTTTTTAAGTATAGGTATAAAGAGATTTCTATTCAACAATGTCGCAAACATACATCTTATGTTTTTCCAGTATTCAATTAAAATGAACTTATAAATCACCTATAATTTTCATAATCAAACAATTTTTTATTTTTAATTAACAAAATATTTTTTTATGATAATGAAAGAATACTATACCTATATAATATCATTTTTCTAAAGATTCCATTTTCATGCATTGTATGGAATTATCGCACCTGTGTGAAACGCAGTCTAATATATTTTACTAGTCAATTGGAACGCGAAGCTTGTTATGATACATGACTGATAATTAAATTATTATAGGGATTTCCTTTTGCTTACTTAATCTCACTACTGCCAAAACTGCAACTTGACGCTCTGCACTTGTATTAAATTATAAAAAAAAAACATAAAAATAATTAATTTTATTTAAATATACTACCTATAATAGTATCTTGTTAAACCGTTTCATCAAAATGAATTAAATATCAACATATTAGAATTTTGAATAAAGTTAAAATTTTTAAAGGCAATAGAAACATTGTCATTAAACTCAACTCAATCATTTTCAACTACATTGTGTGACAATCCTTACAATTCTTCACTTTTCTCATCATTGTTTGTGTCGATACATACGCATATTTTTCGCGCAACTCTTTATAATTGCACACATCATATTATATTCAACTTCCATGTTTTCATATAAACTGGTAAAATTTGACTGAAACCTCGTCTGTGAAAATCGTCGCTTTTACTTGCCGGACTATAAAAACCGGAAGAACTTCGGAGAGCAAAGGATATGGGGTAAGAGGTAGTGGGATCCACAATGGCGTGGAGACATTTGTATAAAGCAGCAGAAAATATCTCGCAAACGTTACCGAAAACTCTATATGAGAGTCTAGAGTCGCGTCGGCGATTATTAAAATGTATAATTACTTTATGTAATTGTGTTTTTCAATACAACAATAACATTTTCTGAAGAAGGTTTGGAAAATTGCCAAGGTCACTTTTTCTGAGTGGCAAGAATTTCCGCGTGATATTTCTTTTTTTACTAGTTCTATTACGAACAGTATTCATAGCAAAATGATAAGAAAATTTGAGTTATAATCACAATATTGTAAGTGATAAATTTTATGTATCACTGTATGAAAATATAAATAGGTTATTACTTTTAATATACCAGTGACATCAGATCAAAATATACATCAATACAAAAGTCAATCTTTGAAGAATCTTTATTTCTTAAGTTTTGCTTTTATGTAACTGTAAATTCTTGAATCAATATTAATAAGCTTAGTAAAATGATTAATTTACTCAGTTTTGTAAATTCATAAATATTTTCGCAACAAACTCTATTATAACAATATTGATTCAGAGTAATTAACTAACAGTTTTCAACGTGCATTATGATTTGTAAACTTACATATGCGAACAATATTATAAGAAATACAAGAGTTTATTTTTATTACGAAACGTTAAATGTAAAAGTCCGAATTGACATGCAATTCTAAGCGAAGTTTGTACACGAACGTCTCATTCATACATTTAACGTAAATGAAATTGTATATAGCAACATTAAAAATATTTTTAAAGTTACTGTTTACATTACAACGTCATTAATTATAACGATAAATTCATTATTACAATTCGCCCCTGACTTTCCGTGTAAGCTATTTTATAATACGCTTATTCACCCTTATTACAAAAATTAAAAGATTCTTTCGTACTTGGCTCAATGCTAACGTTTACAAACCTGACAACAACATACGAGATCCTCAGACATTCATTTTTCACCTAACAACCTTTCAATAATTTAGGCCCATTTCTGCAATCTCAATTTACATACAAAGTTTTGCTTTACATAGTAGAATTTTCCTACATAAATCATAGCATATGAATTAAAAACATTTCTTTTACCAAGCCTTGCAGTCATTATTTTCTCTTAACAACTTAAATACAAACTTAAATCAAAAATTTATTTTGCTTAAAATATGTTTTTAAATTAACAGAATAGCTATTAGCAATAAATTTGTAATACAATTCGTTAAATTATGTACATAATAAAAGTAATTCGTACATTACAATAATGTAGTAGCTTAAGTGTAAATTTTCTTTTAAGATCTTTTTGACTGATTTGAATTTGTCGGCGAGTACAAACCCAATTTTAATGCCAATTCCTTGGGTTTTCTCGTACTGTTCCTTGCCGGGAAAGGATTAAATCCTAACGATTTTGGGCTTGGACTGCCATCGTAATTGTACTTAATATCACTTTCTGTGATTGGCTTAGGCTCTCCAACAGTTCCAAGTAGTAACGTTGACTTTCTGTAACTTAAGGTTTCAGTGGGTGTTATATCGGCATACGTGGTCTTAGACCTTGTCGTTGTAGTTGACAGAGGACTGTCAAAATTTGGTGAAACCGTTGTGTACGAACTACCTATAGATTTAGTATAGTCACCATACTGATAATGAGGTGATAAAGCGCGAGTGTCTCGATGACGACTTGTTGAGCTAACTGAACTACTTGTCAGATATGAAGATACTTCTGATTCAGGATCTAACGTTGTAATTTTATAAGGTTTCTGTAGAGGATCATAGTTATCACTGTAAACAGAGTATTTATCCGCTGGTGAAATGTTTTCATATTTTCTAGTTTTATAAGTCGATTCATAACTACTTCTTTCCATAGTTGAAGATAAATTTGAAGACAGAGGCTTGTTATCTTTGTTTGATGCGTACTTATTTGTTGGGGTAATTACCTGTTTATTAGAATAATAATTTGTCCCTTTGTCAAGCTCAACAATATCGCTGTGAAAAGGACTGAGTTTCAAATCAATCTGACGAGTCATCGATTTTTTAGCCGGCAGTTCCTCCTCTGTATCATATCTAACACGAAATTCTAAATGTTCTTTTGATATTACAGGTTTTTTAGGTCCATACTCATAGTTCAAACTAGTTGGTACAATAGCTTTTCTCGATGTTAATTCAAATGTAGTATTCTCAAAGCCAGTATCTAAACTACTCTTAGAATCATAAGATCGAACCGAATAAGGATTACTAGGCGTTTTTCTGGGAGAAATTCTTGATTTGTAGTCATAAGCTGAAGTCTGAAGCGTTGAAGAAGAATAAGGACTATCGTAAGGGCTTTTCAAAGGTGATATGTCATAAGTTGCTTTTTTGTCGGCAACTGATGTAGAATAGTCAATTTTAGGTGATCTCAACACGTCTGATATGTAAGGAATCGATGGTGACGCAATATCTGAATGGGTTATTTCGGCACTAACAGAAGGTAGAGCCTGAGCGTAGGAGATCTTATCAAGCTTTTCTAATTCTCTATAGATATCAACATCACTCTTCGCAGATATATCACGCGATGAATAGTCATTACGTGGTACATAAGGAAGAGTGTTATCGGAATACAGCAGAGGGTGAATTGGATCCTTGGATCCTAGGTCACTCTTCATATCAAGAGAATCATTTGAAGATTTATAAGAATAGATATTTGTCGAACACGTTGATAAATCGTCGCTTGCGTTTAAGCTGGACGAGCCCTTTTGTAGAGTGATGGGCGAGTCTTCTTCATAATTAGCAAGTAATTTTGATAACTCCTCGTTTATTTGACGATCAATAAAAGCCTCTCTCGCCACTATGTAATCAGAGGAAAGATCATCCACGTCTGGAAGATACGCCACTTCGTCATTGTCACCAATAAGTGAAAGTTTTGATAATTCATCATTCATTTTAGCATCAAATTCGGAAACAGTTGTAGTTGTCGTATTACGATCTAAATCTTTGAAATTAATTCTTGCTAGTTCCTGGTTTATTTCGTGTTCATTTAATCCCATTTTTTCCAAAATTGGACTAAAAATTTTGGAAATTTCTTCATTTATCGGACTAATTGTAATTTCTTTTGATATTTCTTCCAGATCAGGTAACCGTTTTCTTGCTTGACAAGTCAAAATTTTTTGAAGTATTGCTGAGTTTTCCTGTATAATTTTCAAAGCCCTATCACTGCTCCTGCGTCCGTCCCTTTCGTTGCGTTTACGAGGTTTAACCTTAGTCCATACTCCAAGCTTTGACTCACCATCGTCTTCTTGATTCGTTCCATTAGAAATGTTAAATGCCATTGTTTTGAGAATACTGTCACTGTTTTCATCAATATTAATTCTTGGCTCGACAATATATGTTTTTCGGTTCTCCGTAGAAATACTGATACCAGGTACATCAATTTTTTGTTTAGAAAAACTACTAGCGGAATTACTAAAAGTGTCTTGCCTACGAGCCTCTAAGTGTTTCAAATCTTCCCAAATGAAACTTGTTTTTCTTGTTAACATATTTGGATCTATTTCACCATCTTCTGCAGTTTTAGCCTCTAAATGACGCAAATCTTCCAAAACATCACTTGATCGTTTTTTAACACTATTTGCAAAGTCGTCCATCGATGGCGATAGTAACATATCAGGAAATCGTTTTTCCAAGCTACTATTGCTACGGTCATAGGATTTACCAGAAATCTCAAGGGTCTCAAGTTTTCCATCTAATGATCTACCGCGGGTTCGTTCAAAAATATCACCACGTTGCTCAAATTGACTGGGTGGAAGAGGCGATAGGGTATCAATTTCTTGAAGCTCATCCTCAAATTTATTCTTCCGATAATTTTCAAATGCTGGAATATATAATCAAATTATAATTTTTATAGTAAATATTATTAACATAATATGTATTCTTGTAAAATAAATATAAAAATCTAAAATATAAAAATAAAGTAGTATTAACAAATTATAATAGCTTTATACATAAAATCTAAATAGTTTAGAATATCATACATTTTTTATGGTATTCTCGAAATAGAATTCCAATTACTAACAATCAATCAATCATTATTAAACTTTCATTGATTGATACATATTTAATGCATTTATCAATGTGAATAAAAATTAAATTTGTATTTACCTGACATACGTCCCGTATCGTTCTCAGCAATCTCTTCATTTGTTATTCTCCTCGAATTGTCTTCTAATTCATATGAGTACAGATTTCTTATACTACTTTTAAAAGAATCATTTTCTGATGATACTTTTATACTAATAGTATCCTCTGTAGTCTTGAACTGAGATATATCAAAAGCTTGGATCGAAGTTTTCATTTCTATATAACTTGTGGTGTCTCGATCTTGAGAAATACCTCGAAAATCATGGTATCCAGTAAGATTTCTACTTATTTGATTCTTATCTTCACTTACAGGTGAAGGTGTTTTTTGATTCGGAATTAAAATCGGATAAAACGGTGATGTAACTAGACCAATATCTGAAAATAGCATAGTCAGTTAAAAGAATACACATACTCATAGGTAAAAATAGGCTATAACTATGATATAGTTTATCATAGTTGAAATTCAATGTATTATAATTACAATAGTTATAACTTGTGTCTAAAAGTAAATAATTTTTTATAACAACACCGCGGTGTGTGGTGTAACCCCAAAAATAGATTAATTTTGAATTGATTTGGCTTCTCTTCAAAAGTAATCGCAAAAATATAAAAAATAACTTTTTTTAATAAAAGAATTGTTGCAATATAAGTCATTTATCCTTAGCATCTTTTAGTCATACAAAATATTCATTTTTTATTTCCTTTACTTCTTTACTGTTTAGAACCACTAAAAGCGATCTTCTTAAATGAATTTTTCAATTTAAGTATCTTGGGAACAAAAAATCTTCAAAAATTTTTCAAAAAATCCAGATTATAAGTTAAAAATGAACTTTTCAATACTATTACTAAAAACAAGTAAATTTAATTTTATTAACATCACATGTTTTAAAAAATGAGCATGTGCATTAACAATTATAACAAAATAATTGGGAATATCTCTTTAAGTCTAATAACATTATAAACACACGTAATCTTTCAGTGCTTGTAATATTAAAGAGACCATCATGAAAGACTACTCCAAAAACCACATTAAGAGCCAAAGTTGAATACCCCGGCGAAATTGAACAGTCATAGAATGGATTCTCACCTTCCGACGGCTTCTGCAAATCTGCCGCGTCGTTCTTAAAGCTATAATTCGCGGTGTACTTAATCGAGTTGGCACTGACGGGCGACTGCAATTCCGAGCTAAACGAGTGCTCCGAGGACTTGTGCTTGGTCGAGCTGCAGATGGACTCGGTCGAGCTGCACGGGGGTTCGGTAGATTTCACCCGGATCAGAGAGTCCGTCGAGGGCGTCTCGGATCCGTCACCACCGCCCATCGGCGACGACTCGACTGCTGGCTTCCTCGCATCGGACTCAACTGAGCGCGTCGTGAGGGTCTTCGAGTCCGAGCTCGCCGATGAGGCGATGGATTTGTCACCAAAGGCAAAGTCTCGTGATTCCGAGCGCAGAGGCGTCTTAGGACTGATGGCGAGGCTCGAGGTCAGCGAGTCCGGACCCATCGTCTCGCCCGAGCTGAAGGACTTGGCGCTCTCCGGAGTTTTCGGACTACGTTTTGGCTCGAACTAAAATATTTTCAGAGTGTTAATCAAGCCGTTCTTACAAATATGTGCCAAGAGCATTTTTGCATGAAAAATACTGCATTTGTGACAAATATAAAAAAAAACATACTAGATATACATCGTGTATTATTGTTTATAAAAATAATCATGTTATTCTATTGTAAAACCAATACCTTGAACCCGTGTAAGCAGTACTATATTAACCTTGACAAAAAGGTTCATTTCTGAGTTACTTTTATAATCAGATTCCAAGTTATTATCTGTTTCGAAAACGATACTATACAAAATAACATATTACAACCTATATTGTTTATTAACATATTACAAAACAACGATAAACCAGAAGATACTACTTTCTCATAAGCTGATAATTCTATTCTAATTTAATATTATCTAAATAGTCTTTATATTGTGTTAATTAAATTCGTAGCTTATTTCAATAGTTTATATCTTTAAACGGTTCGCGGAATAGAGCAACAGTTGATTTATATTTAAATGGTATCAGTTATAAATAGACACAGTTCACAGCATTCGTACTTTTATCCTCTATTATTGTATAATGTCGGTATTAATACATAAGGCAAGTATTCAAGTTTTATGTCTCAACTAATTCTGTCTGTTTATATACAATTTATATGAAATCATTAAATTCTAGGTTGAGGTGTACAAACTACTGCGGAAATTTTAGAACTTGTGCATAAAACATTTTCTTTCAATAATAAAGGTAGAATGCAAAATAAATGCCAAATAATTAATTAAAATGTTAGAATATATAAAATAACGGTGTCAAAAGTGTTATCCCTATAAGACTTATAAAACTTATATTATAATAATTTCTTTTATACTATGAGAAATTTCTTGTCAAATACTAGTACATTAGTAAAAAATGTTATTTTAAGAAAAATTCAAAGTTTTGATCACTTAATAATAATGTTATTTGACGAATGAAAGTTAAAAAAATCTATAATATTTTAAACACCAAATTGCTCAGCCAAATTAAACGTGAAAACTCTGAATTCCCTTAAAAAAAAAAGTACTATAATTTCCAAAAAAGCTGTAAATAAGTAAAGATTATCCACCTGAGTCCTATAACCAGTGAACTTCGTGTCGGTGCTGAGCGTGGTCACGTCGATGTTGCTCACGTAGCTATCCCGCTCAAGTCGCTCCCTCGCGGCAGCAGCCTCGTCCCTCGAGACGAACACCTCGGGTGAGCTGCGTCTCTTGGCCTCGAAGCTCATCGGGGCGATGGGTAGATGGCCGATCACGTAGGAGGAGCGCGGCGGCACCGTGTACGCGTCCTCGCCAACACTAGGAACTGATCCGTCGAGTCTGTCGCGCTTGAACTCGTAACGTTCTTCCTTCGCGGTTACAACAACCTCGGCACTATCCGCGGTTTTAGTTCGTGCACTATAGCCATAGTCCGTCACGGCACTGTCCACGGTTTTAGCTAGCGTGCTGTAGCTATAATCCGTCGCGGCACTGTTCACATGATCGTCGACGTTGTTGTCGAGCGTCGACCTCACGCCGTTGAAGCCTGACGACGGTGTGCTTTCGTCGACGTGCAACGTGACACTTAGCGCAGGTCGGTCGTCTAGCACTATGTCGTCGACAACGAGATCGGACGATACGAGCGCCGCTAATTTGGTAGAATGCTGGTCGTCAAGGGACGTCCTGAAATCCGCGTCGTCCGCCGATAGTCGCCTTATCTGGTCCGTGATCTGGGCGATAGAGGTTTCCTCGTTGGAGACCTCAAGAAGGTCGCTGAAATCGAATTCGCGAAGTGTAAGCAGATGGGGAGTTTAGTAATTAGTGCGAGCATGATCGCTAACTTTGCGGATGAGAGAGTCGCATTTAATAATGTTCGCTGAGTGGGTCGTGCTTTTTACAAACGAATGACGATGTCGAGGGACGCTTTGTTACGTTCCGCGCTTATATACGTTTCTCGCCGTCTTGACACGTAGAACATAAAGTACGACAACTGAAGTGCATACATAAATAAATGTACAAGAACTCAACGAAATAAATGTCTAACGGAGTCCTACAAATGAACAGTATAATATGGATTGTTGAAAGAGAAATAATCATTCTCTTTGGTACGGAATAAATGAGGCAACACAAATGAATAATGGAACAAGCGTTCTATAACAGTCTAATTGTAGCTAACGTTCAGCAAAACTATATAATTAACTAAACTTTTTTTCTTCATTTTCCTCAATAAATCAAAAACATATAAAATCATTTTTAAATAATATAAAATAGAACTGAGACCAATAAATTGACATACTAACACACTGTTTAGTTTTTACGAATTATTGGTTAATATTAACTTACTCATTCATTTTCACTAGTACTCCGGCACGACAATAACGATTGTTAAAAGTGGATTACGTCTACTGATTGTACGTCCATTCTATAGGTTATTGTATTCTACTTTGCAAACGTCTATTGTATTACTGTTTTATTTAATTCAATGAATCATTTATTTTTATCACATTCAGTTACACTATAAACATTTTTTAATCATCACTAATCAATTATTCTCATATTAAGCGAAGTATACTATATAAATATTTTAAACAAACAACTTTTACGGCCTATATTTGATGAATACAGTACTGAACGTTTTAAAGTTTATTTGCTCTAACTAAATACCATTATCAAAAAGCTGCACTTACAATCGTCAATTATCTTTCAAGTCGATCTTGAACGACTCTATATCAAAACTGAAAAATTGATTTAGGGTGATTTTATCGATATTATTGCCAGAAAAAAAATATGTTCTCGATATTCATTTTCATCTTTTTTTTTTAGATTATAATTTATGCATATAAGAAAAAATATAAAAAAAAAACCTTCAAATTTCTTAGAGTGAACATCTAGAAATAATTGCTGTAATACTAAAAAAATATTGCAAATATTTTGGCTTCATTTTATAATTAAACATTAAAAAAGAACTAAAATATAAAATTCAACATTTGCAAATAACTCTAAGAAACTGAAAAGTAACAATTTCAAAAAGTAAAATAAAACATAAATTACTTAAAAGTGTTAATATTAATAAAAATTATTTTACACACATAATATTATAATTTATTTAAGAAGCATTGTAAATGTTTTTGTGGGAATGACATTATATCGATTGTAATAAAAAAGATAATAAAACATTTTTTTATAAACTAATAAATCCCATTGAAATGTAAAATACGTTGGAATATATCACGTAGCATATTAAGTAAGGCGTATCTAAAAGGCAAATTTCACGTTGAACAGTGGAGTTTAATTTTCTCCGGAATTCGCAGCAAGTGGGTCAAAACTGGCATCGACTATATATTTTTTAAAACATTGAACCAGAAAGCCTCCAGCTTTATACCAAAACTTTCTTTTTTAACAAATACCTTCTTCTGTCATTAAATCACAGTTCACTGTATTTTTCTTAAAAATCCCAAAGAACAACCGCAAAATTCCCCACAAAAACATTAACATTCTAAGCTTGTATCATCAGCCCGTGGCGTCTTATAACCTCTCACCTCGATCTGGTAGGCGCAAGGCTGGCATCGTCGTGCTGCGTTGGCTCGACGATCCGCGCGACGGCGAGATTGGGCAGCTGTGCCGAGGGCGACAGCCTCTCATCAGCCATGGCGTAACTGGCAGCAGCACCGCTCGCCGCTGTGACGACGACGACGGCATCGGCCGAGGTCGAGGTCAGCTCGTCGAGGCTGTCGACGTCGCTGAGCCGCTCGCCAGGCTCGTCGCAGAGCTCGGTGGAGGTGCTGTCGCTGTCGCTGTCGGCCGCCGCCGCCCCGCTCGGCCGCCTCATGCCGCCCTCGAGCGATGCGTCGTCGGCCGCCGACACCGCCGCCGCCACCGCCAGCGTCGTCGCACTTTCAGCTGCTGCTGCTGCTGCTGCAAGGGACAGAGAGAAAGACAGATAGATAGATAAATAGATGGACAGAGACGCATAGTGTGTATACGGAAAACAGATCGATACGCGAGTGCGCGGGTGGGACGGAGATAGGGGAGAGAGGAAGGGGAAGAGAGAAGGTGAATGGCCCTCTGGCTGGGCGCGTGCCAAGGGGGATGATGGAAAAGTAGGCCGATTTTCGAAAGTAGAGAGGGGAGGAAGGAGCTCTCTTCGAAAAGCACGAGGGGAAGAGAGAACGCGCGCGCGCGCGTGCGCGTAACCTACATCATTCGCGATGAGAGAAAAGAAGGTGGTGCGGGGGCGGAAAACACGCGACGACGTTGATTATAAGCACACGATGGTGCACACACGCGAGTGTCGGTGTACACGTGCAGCCGAGTAGAATAGTCTAGGGTGTATGGTAAGACTGACAAGCGCGGCGGTCAACTCCAACGTTCGCGCGCGCGACTTTATGCAAACTGTTTTGCGCGCTGAATAGAACAAGCGGCTGGTTGTGTGTGTGTATGTGTGTTGCGCGTGGAAAGTTCAAAAACAAAGAGTCCTTTCATATTTTTCCAAAGTTAAAAGAACAAAGTCGAGCCGCGGCTACAATGAAGAAGTTTCTCGGTGTATTAGCAGCAAGTAGTTCGGTTCGAGAATAGTCGGACGGGCGCAACATTCGCTTTTGTATAAGGTTATTGTTTATGATGATGCTTTGTATTTTAATGAAAATAAAATTAGTTTATTTTTAAAGTTCAATTTTCCTGGTGGGAATCTGGATATTTTAAAAAGTCAGCAAATTAAGGTATAAATGGGAAGAGCAGTAATTACACGTCGAAAGTAAAAGATTTAAAAATATCAAATAATAAGTGGTAATTAAATTCTGGTAGAGCTAAAGATATCTGATAGCTATTGAAGAACTATTCATTTGCTGCAATTTATAGAAATTTCGCTCAATTATTTTAATTGACATAAATTAGTTCAGACGTTTAATCACTTAAATTGCTCAACCAGTATTGCTTCTCGTTTTATCTAATTTTTTATTTACAATCAATTTCAAATTCCCGCATAGTTTTATTTATATTGTAAACGAAGTGCATACTAGTAATCGGATTATCACGAATCCGTAAAAAGGTGTTAGACTATCTTGCCAAAATGGACCTATTGATTTATTATTGATAATTATCTGAAAACCGTCCCGAAAAAGGTCTATCTTCTGCCCCCCGTAATGATGCAATCAATGTCTTATTCAATTTTGTATATTGTAATTTTAATTTAATATTGTATTTTTATAGCTTTAGTAAAATCTAAAATTGATTTTGAAGTTATAAATGAAACGGTACACCAAGTTTTTGGAAATGAAGGGGCTTAGTATTACATAGGATACTAATAAAAATGTGAGGAAAAAAATTCAATAAAACTTTACACTTATATATGAGAAAACTATTTATCTTTTATAGTTATTTAGTAGCTAATGTACTGATAAAAAAGGTTAGTTTCTAGACTAAAAATGTTTTATATTTCTACTGCGATTATGCTAAAAACTGTAAACATATAACTTCACGTATAACTACAAAAATAATATTATTGCTTTTGACCAAGGGACATATTTAACATTTTTATGGATGAATAGATTGTTCACGCAGAGGATTTCGGAATTGACACTCTAATACTAATTTAATAGTGGATAACAATTTCAGTTTTCTTCGACGTACAAACCTTGAAAATCCGCAAGCTTCTGCATTTTAATAGATTATTCAAAACAATCAAATTAAACTGTTGCTCGCTTAGAACTCATTTGAAACTTGATTAAATTTATAATTAAAATAACAAAACTTAAAAATAAATCGTAACTGTTAAACCTATTCCAAACTTGAATACACTTTTAAATACTAAAAATTGTAGGATATACATTCCTCACTTTCGGTTTCATGGCTCACTCAACTACACACGGCACAGAGTGACTTTTTTCCAACCCTCGTCATCGAAACCATCCTACTCCCAATCACCACTACCATTTACGTAAGGATACCGCACATAAACTTCAACCCCAAGAACCATCCGAAGACCTCATCTCCTCCTCGTAACACAGACGAGTCTATAAATATTTTCAATCGAACCTCTCTTACCTCGCAGCCCGTCATCTGCGCGGCCCACGCATCGCTCTCATACTGCACCTCGCTCCCGACAATAATTCCGCACTGCGCCTATAATACGACTACGACGACGAGTCGATTCGCAAGGTGCTATAGAAGCACTGCCGTGCTACTACTGCTGCTATACGGAGGTGCTCGCGTCTCCTTTGTGGGTAACCGGGGCATACACAGGACGAGCCCGCGCGCGCGCGCACGCAGCCGGATGTTGACCCTTGCGCGCACACGCGCGCATACGCTATAGGCCACACCTGCGTCAATACTCGAGAGCGTGCAACAGGTGGCAAAGAGCGAGGGCTGTATATCTACCACTGCGCGCGCGGTTCGATATTTTCCAGGCTCGAGCTAGTGCACGATGGGGTATAGAGAGAGATGTATAGCAAGCGACGAGGTCGAGCACGAAGGGTCGTTGCTTTATCGGTCGTTGGTATAGGGGATTGGAGAAGGTGTGGGTCGTGGCGGGGTATTTGATTTGTCGTGGCGACTGATGAAATGGAACTGTGAAGAGCTATAAGGTGGACCAGTCAATCTATGAGGCGTATTTTTATACCACGTTTTTATAACTGACTATTGACTCCATAAACGTTTTTCAATATCTTTTTCGTGATAAAACATACTCAACAAAGTTGTATTTCAATATATGTTATTGAAATTTTATAGAAATATAAATAAACGATAATTTTATAACTTCTTAAAAATACTTTTATAAAATCTGAATTAATCATTTTACAAGTAGAAAAAGTATATTTATTAAAAAGTATGACAGTTATTTTTACACGTGTAAAAAACTACAAAGGAGGTTCATTGCTTGTATTGTTTACATTGTTTGTAGGTTTATTCTATGATACCTCCAAATGTGTCTGCATTTTACCACCGGCGTCTTACGGCAACGTCTCGCGGTACTTGACAGGTGTCTACTTATATACATGTATGCAATCGAACATCTATTATAAACTTTGGTGACATTTATTTCAGCTCTTCTGTCAGTATCAATAATGTACTCTTCACGTTTTACTCGTCGATTTTTACCACGGGCTAAAAAATTAAAAATTTGCTCACTATTAGCGATTTTCACGGTTATTTAAACGTTTCTATGTCAGACTTTTATTTGAAAACCTGTATTGGATACTATTTAATAAAATTAAATAATCAAAGATTAATAAATCCAATTGGTTAATTAAAGTATACAATTTTGTAGTAAAAATGACTACTTTCGGTGGTAAATGTGGGACAGACTCATTTTCTCATGAAAATTACCTAAATTTATAGTAAAAATTACAAAATACTAAAACTTTTTCTATAAGTTGTAGTTATTTTCATAAAAATATGAGCCTGTTCTACGGTTACTAAAAACATAGTAATACTACCAAATCAATATTTAAACATGATGAATGACGTTTTATGGAAATCACGATTAGTTATTTATGATAAATTCTAATAGAAAAGCTTTACTCACAGTCAGTGGCTTCACGCTCATCCTTGCGCTTCTTCATGTCCTTCCAGTGTATCGTCACACCCTGCTGCTGCTGTTGTTGTTGCTGCTGCTGCTGTTGCTGCTGCAGTTGCACCACCGGACGATCCTTTCGTATCCGCGGACTGTGCAGCACCGCCGCGGCCTTGGCCCGTGCTGTAAGGGAACCCGGGGGTGGGCCGAGGATTCGACTCTTGCCGCTGACCAGGGCGCTCTTGCCCACGAGTAGGTGATTCATCGCCTGGCTCGGCGATGACGTCGACACCATAGACTGTCTTGCGCAAGCGGCTGTTGGGAAAAACAGAAGGGATGTTATATTTTTAGAGGGTTTATTAATCGTATCTTGTTTTGTTTCATTTGTGAAATAAAGAATGTACTTTGCAATAAAGAGCGAATGATGAAAGAATTCGTAATGTGAATATACATAAATTTATAATATAAACTATTTAAGGCTATACTTTATCTCTGTTACTTGCAAACGACCACAAATATGAAACCCATTATCGATAATGGCGGTTCCATGTTATTGATGAATTCGATTAAGCAGTAAAATTAATCTAAAGGTATCGATCAGCGCCATTTCCATTTTAATCGACGTCTAAATAAGAATGCCAATAGCATTGTCAATATAACCAACAGGGCTCGAAAATATGAGCTAATAGAGATGGATATGATAAAATCTATGCGTGGTTTAACTTTTAAATTAAATGAACCTTTCGACACTAACTATTATCATAATAATTTTACCTGAGAGAATGATGTGGGCTTGCCGATGACGTTCCCGCAATTTCGCATATTGCTGTTTCAGAGTGGTTATGTCGAGAGCTAGCTTCTCCCGGTCGCTGGTCGGCGCAACTGCTTGCATAACATTTACATTCGATGAAGTACAATCTAAAACCGTAATGCGATTATATTTGAAGCTAAGATAGTTTTAATTATTTAATGCGCTCATAGCTGTTCCATTGACTCCTAAAGTTAATTCAATAATTTAATATAAAAATTTTCATTGGATTCTGATATGATTCCTACCTTACCTGTAAGGTCACTTTAATTACAGAAGTTGAATTATGAACCGAATATTGGAAATGTTTACTATTTGATGGATCCATAAATCTTATGAATAATGTTAATGGAATAATGCGAATGTTGTTTTAGACATTATTTACGTCTGTCATGAACCGAATAATTTATCTTTCACGAATAAATGTTGAAAATTAAACTTTTCAATGAAAAAGTTGACCAAATAAATAATAGAAAATTATTAATAACGTTACTAACCTGACTTTTTCAGACGTGGCATAGCGAAAATAGCTGCTGCTGCGGCAACTGCGAGCCTTTCCTCATTTTCAGTATCAGAATCTTCGTCGTCACTTAGCCTTCGGGCCCACGGAGTTATGTTGTATCGGTGCTTTTCTCTCAGACTTGTGACGCCATTGAGAGGTCCCATGCCGACGATGGTCTATAAATTAAAAATAAGTTGTAATTACCCTCAAGTATACTTTGAAAAAAATTCAGGATCATTGTACAATGCTCATTTTAAAGGAAACTACCTTACCGATTTCTCTAGGTAACCAATAAAAAATATCTACAATAAATACAATTTTTCAGCAATATGATTATTGTCAAAACTATTGCAATTCAAAAAACTACTAACAATAAGGATAATCGAGGCACAGGAAAGATACATAACTCAACCAGTATTATGACAAGATTCATAAACGTTATACTGTTACCTCTATCAAATGATTAGTGTCCGTAAATTCGAGCATTTCCCTGGTAAGTACACCCATTATGCTATAAAACTCGTCGGCAGAGGTGACCGTCATGATGCGACTGTAAAAAATGATTAAAGTTTAAACACACGCCGTTGCAAGTTTAATTAAAAAGTTAAAAGCCTTTTCGCTACTTACTCGGAGAGCCCTTCCCAAATGGCAAGAGCAGTGCGCAAGAGAACGTCATCGCCCTCCAGGAAAATTAAATCCCAAACGCGTAGAACTGCGTCCTGAGGCAGACAATGACAAAAGAGAGTGAGGAACCATTGCATCGTGAAGACGTTGGTTAACGGGGGCTCATAGCTGCTTCCTAAAATGTAAAGAAATAATAATTTTATCGTGTTGTTTTTAAAGAGATTGTAGATTGCTTGTGGTTAATTTGTTTTCTCGATCATTAAATAAAACAAAAAACATATGTACTTTATAAGTAAGATTAGATTAATTTTCCAAATAAGTTGCTAGAAGTAAGGAGAAATCAAGTTACTTTATTGAATCAAGGATGAATAGATAGATGAATTATAAAAAGAGAATCTATCCATTTTAATAAAGCAATATATATTTCATTGAATATGAAGAGTATAATAATTTATCATGTGACTTGATTAAACTATATTTTTAGATGATCCATTCTAAAACCATATTTTTGGATCTAAAATCTTAGATAATAGTAAGAATTTGTAATTTATTATCATTGTATTACATTTGGAAATATAATTGACTAGGAACACTAGCATCATTACCAGTCACTTGATTTAATTTGAAGTATACTTTTTAGAAAACTTAGAAGTCAAATTTAAATTTTTCTACTCGACGTAAATAAATATAAAATAGTTAATTTCGGAATTTATATAACCGACATATGAAAAGTTTTGTAGCGATATGACTTTAAGCATCTTGAGATTATCCGTTTATTATGAAAGTCACTGAATTAAAAATTAATTAATACAAAAACTGCTAACATCCCTAATTCTCTATATCACTAGACTATAATTAGCTTTTTCGAAAATTCCACGAACGCCAAGTATAGATAATCTCACGAATTTCCCTATCTTAACTACTATCAAACCCCGTCCATCAAATATTGCCCTCAACTACCCTTCGTACCCGTCGCCTTGTCCTTGGCGTCGTTCTGGAGGGACTCAAGATGCCGCGACAGCCTGGGCAGCCGCATGCGCAGTAGGTCACGGAACACGGCCATGTCGACGGAGAGGCCGCGCAGATTGTCGGCGAAGTAGCCCTCCGGCAGCAGGCCCTCGATCAGGTAGATCATGACCTTAACGGCGGCCGCTTCATCGCGGTCGACCACCTGGAGGATGAGAGCAGCCAGGACGTTCAGACCCTGGCAGTAGCCGACTGACTTGTTCCAACGAGCGTAACCGAGGAGCACGCGACGTAGCACAGCCTGGTTGTCCCGGCCGGCGGCGCCGCAGAAGAGGCTGCATCCCGTTCTGTGCAGGTCCTGCGGATTTGTCAAAGTTTATTAGCGGTTGTCATATTATCATATTGTTCATCATTAATGTGATTGAATTCAGAATTTTTACTCGTTTTTCGTTCAAAATTATATAAATACTCATTAGTTGACTTGATTTTTTGAAAGTATTTTGTAGAATACCAGTTATTATACTTTAACTATTCATATAGTTCAAACATAATAACAATTTTATGACCATACTTTATTAATTTGATTAAAAAAACATAATTTCATAAATCACAGGTTTTATTAAACAGACATAAAATTTGTACCTTATGTACAAACATGAAAATTGTATTAGTTTGCGTAAACAGAATATAAGACAATATTAATACCTCGTGCTATTGGTAGAATTTATAAAGTGTGGGTAGAGCCTTAATAATAAATCCTGCATGATTTAATTGTGAAAATGCAGTAATTAAGATCTAATTAATTTTAAAATAGTTTCCATTATTAACTTGTTATTATTATAAGGTTTAATTCCAGCTTTAACAACGTACTTAATTCCTTAGTAACGTGAAAAATTACTTCTGACTTACAGGCGTTCAAGTGAAATATATATTGATTGTCCATTAATCCCTATAAATCGCTCGTAAAACCTTGCAATGCCGGTTTTATGCCCAATATATGTCTGCCGTACCAAGGCAATAGGAAGTTACTTGATCTACGCTGAAGAATACAATTTTCTCTCATTGAAAAATAAAATATAACTTTTTTTATCATTATCTAAAATCATTACCATTTGAGAAAAGTAAAAATGCGATGTCATTTCCAACTATAAAATAATGAATTTCATGTAATCATCACGTCAATAGCATCGTTGCATATAGTTCAATCATACATAAAAAAATCATTACATGCTATTCTAAAACGTAAATCTCTTTTCAAGTCATAGAAATTCAATATTGAAAAATCAATACTCTCGACAATTACAATAAGCAATATATACGACATCAACATGGCATCGATACTCCTAATCAAAACCCAAACTATTCCCATTTGCCGACGCGACAACGAGGACACGTTTACACATACATACATGTACACGTATAAGTATATATGTGTCTGCGTACCTTCACGATCTGAATGCCGAGCTCCTCGTCATCGGGATTGCTCCACTCGTTGAAGCAGACCTTCTCCGCCTGCTTCCAGTCGACGCCGCGCTGCTCCAGATGCCTTTCCGACAGCGTCAGCCACAGCTGTATATGCGTGAGTGTATGTGTGTAATCAGCGCGCGACCGCCGCGAGAGGCCGGGAAAAAGGGAGAAAGAGAAAAAAAGAAGCAAAAAGATCAGACACAAAGCCACTGGGCTGCGGAAAAAATGGGCTGGAGACAGGTGGGGAAAAGGGGGAGTGAGGAGACGAACAAAGGAAGAACCTCCTTTTTCCCCGACGAATCCGTGTCATCGCGACTTTTTTCTCTCGCGCGCTCGAACTCCCGGGGGTTATTTAATTATCGTGTGCTGACTCTTGGGTTCGAATGCGATCATTGTTTCCGCTGTGATTTTTCGGTAGGTACTTAGCTGTATTTCCTACACGTTTGATGAGAATGCACCATTATCGAATAGGTGTAATCAGACTTTTTGCGATTCTTTAATTAAGGATGTAATGAAACTCAATAATTGCAGTAAACTGGATTATTCCAACTGAAACTAATGAAATATGAATCGTGATTTTATTCGAGCATGTCCATTACAGCGTTAGAATGCACGAACGAGTCGGCCGATGCAGCGTGCATTGCAATCACGCACAACTTGCGCTAGGCCGGCTCAATGCTTGGAATGCAATTAATTATCCGCGGGGATGATTTCAAGCGAGGCGCAATAAAAGATGAAGTATTTTATTGGAGTATAGCTATATAGATTGTCAATTTCATCGATCAAGAAACCAATGTCAAAAAACGCGATTCCGTAGAATTCTTATAATGTAATTTCAGAAAACTCATGATGTATATAGAATAGTAAATGTAAGAATTTTTCATATAGGTTTATTTTTGCAAAAATGAGGAATGTAATCATTTGATAGAGTAAAATATAAGAAATAGCGAGAAACTGACGATCTCGAACGACTTGATCTAATTTTTTTTTATATTTCCTTTAATCATATCTTTATAACGCCTTCTTATTACATAGTATCATTCATTTTAGCGATATAAAGTTAATTATTAAAGAGTATTTGCTGAAATAACTTTTTACGGTCGATAAATATAGATGCATAGACGGCTACGTCCATTTATATATAACAAAAGGGAAGTCGGGTCGTTACGCCGAGGGGATAGCAGAATAAAGGCAAGGGAGAACAGAACGGAGACCATTACAGAGAATACAATATGGAAAAGCAGTCGTATAAGAAGTAAGAGTTGAAATAAGATTGTTAACTGAAGTTTAACAGTAACAATAAAATAGATTGTTACAAGTTTAACAGTAAAAATAAAATATCACGGTCAATACTGTGTCATATGGAAAAAAAGAAATAGAATTGACTTTATTGGTATATACTTTTCATGACTGAAGATAAAAAAGATAGTTAAATAGTCATATTTTTAGTTAAATTGTATTTTTCCGATTATATTACTTGTAAAAAATGATTTATGTTTAAAAAAAAGAAAAATTTCGCAATACATCGACTCTCCCTTCAAATTTCAATACGAATTCTTCGTCATGAACATAACATTTAGAAGTTGCCACTTCTTAAAATACCAAACTCCATCGAGACGTCGCGACCGTTTACTACCCCCTGAAAAAATTCACGAGATTGCACTTCCTCCGAAATTCCATGCACGAGGCGCGCGTTCGCGTAATGGCTAATCAGATAGCGAATCGCCTTGGCGCACCGCCAGCGGCGGCAGGAGACGTCGATGCAGAAACAATTCCGAGTCCCTCCTCTCTGCTAGGGCGCAAGCGCGCAATCTTCCGCAAGTTCGGTATGTTTCCGGTTTAACGCTGATTCAATTTCCGCGCGCGCGCGCTTGCAAGTGTGCATTGTCCTCGGCGGCGCAAGCAACCGTTGGGGAATTCCGAGGGAACGATTTTGAAGTTGCATTGCGCGAGTCACTTCGTTACTCCACAATGCGCTCGCTCGCTTTATTTGGAGTTCGTTGGGAAAGTTCGTTGCAACGGTCGCGAAGAAGGGTTCAGGAAAGGAGTTCATTTACCCGAGCGACGATTGTATTTATTATTTTTGAGGAGAATGGAAAATCATCGTTGGGAAAAAAGGAGTCGTTCTTTGTTACATTAGAGTTTTAATGTTTGAGTGGAATTATAAGAATGATTCTTTAAATAAACAAAATAAACAAAATAAATATTTAAATTTAAAAAAAAAATGTAAATCTTGCTTCTTATTATATATCGGGCAATAAGGTACAATGTAAAAAGAAATCGCACGTAATATGAGAAAAATTGAATCAAGCACCTTTCTGCGAAACTCTGCTGGTATTCCACCCTGGAGTTTTGCAACCATTTTCATAGCATCAAGCCATTGATTGAAGCCGCTTTCTCCTGGTTGAGGAGTCAGGCTGAATCTCATCCTCGTGTCTTCACCTGTAACAAATGACATTTTGGTTGTTATTAAATACTACTATACTATGATTCGATCCAGGAAAAAGATGCTGACTAATTAACCTTTATTTATTTTATTTTTCTTTTTAGAAAATTTTCTTTTCCAGAAGTAGTTCAGCAGTCTTCGTAAAAAACCACGAATGTATGCACTGATGATAAAGGAAACAACAATAGTGAAAAATAAATAGAAAATACATCGAATTTCTTGGTAAACAAAATAAATCAAATAAAAAATACGTCATGATAATAAAATCAACAAATTTTAGAAATATTTAATCAACAATAATAGTTCACACGTACATTTTCCCTTGACAATAAACCAACTTTATAATATGAATTATGAGAGTGGCCTTTCTAAACTTTGACATTTCGTCAACTATGATAACCACTGGATTTTTATTGCATTTTCATCCTTGAACTGAATATAATAGGCGATATTCTATCACAAAAAGCTTGATTAATTAAAAAACTAAAAACATTTTCAGCACTTTATTTGAGTTTTCGTAAACAAACAATGAGATATAAACACAATTCTTTTATTATAAATCAATACATTTATTCACTCTACTCTCCTATTATCCAGTACATTTTCCAGTTTTACAAACATCCAACATAACAACACAACTACACTTATATAAAAGCTTCACAACAACAGCACACTACTGAACAACAAGTTCAACGAAAATCATCGACACTTTGTCCGATCGCGCACAAAGGTATATCCATGCGAAAGCTGCTAATCCACGCTTCGATTGTCCCAACACACGTGGAGACACAATCACACATACACCGAAAAGGCCCATGCGAGGACGATAAGAGCGTCGCGCATAATGCACAACCTATAGCGACGCAAGCCGCGCGCGGATAATGGAACTCGCAGTGTGCGCAAGTCCGAGCCTCGGACCGATAAGACCCGGCTTTCCCTATGGGTATACACATATAGAGAGCGCGCGCGGACGTCCGGGTATTACCGGCGTGCGGCTAAATATCGCAGGCTGCGATTGCGAGGAAAGAGTGAGGAAAGTGGGATTGGAAATGGATTTGAAGGCGAGGTCGGGCCGGTAAGGTTTGCAATTAGATGAAACTGTGGTCGGTGATGTGATTGTCGTAAATAAATTGGATGATAGAATAGAATTTGGAATACAATTGAGTTTGTTTTATTCGTAAGGGAAAGGTATAGAATATTATTTGAAAATCAATGTCTGATGTTTTTTTTTTATACTCACTATTTAAAATAGTGAATATTCACTAATTCAACGGTGGAGCAATTTTCACTAATTCAACTTTAAAGAATACAAGGACTGCAATAAAATATTTTTGAGTCATTCTCTTTTTCATCATCTCATGAGAATATCGCTGTTGTTCCGTCATCGTTAATTATTCAACATCCACAATAAATTAAAATATAAGCATTTTTAATATTTTGTAGAAAAGTATTATTTATTGTACGAAATGGTTATTTAAAAAAAAAACCCATATTTAAACTAAATTATGCTGGGAAATGTGCTAAAACAAGTTTAAAAGCGTAAAACTGAACTTTCTGCAGTTTTGAATAACATTTTAAAACTGAACAACATCATGAGCACGGCTCATTACCAAGAAAAAATGACTATTAAATTTCATATGCTTTACCTAAAATAAATTAAATTAAATTTTAATAAGCAAGTACTTATATAAAGTAGGTACGCACGTAATTTTAAAATTTAAAACGCTATTACCACACATTAAACTATACATTGAAAATAAATCATAGCAAAAACGTTCCCTACTTATCAACGTAATTAAAAATTCAAATCATTTCCTTCAGAAAAAATAATTCTCAAAAACTAAACCTCCCATTCCTTTATCGCACCAAACTGCATTCGCCAACCAACCCAAATCGCGGACAAACCGCAATGGTCGGCAACATCACGCGCACGATTCTACGTCCGCACGCTCTATTTATTAACACCGCACGCGTCCGCAACACGAAAAATATTCTCGAAGTTTACGAGGTGGTGTCGTCGACCTGGTGTACCTACTATACGCTCTCGCGCGGCGTTGAATTAAGGCCGTGCGAGAGCCAGCTATACGTGTTCCCTACGTGTTTTCAATTTATGCACCTGCGATAGCCGCCTATACGTGTGTTCTTGACCCGCTAAAGCGTCCCTTATCGCCGCGTGATATCGCGTGAGCGCGCGGCGGCGGCTCGACGCTGCTCAACTTTTCGGCTCCCCCTCGACGTCTTTTTATAACTGCGCGCTCATATGCCGACGTTGATTGTACTCGGATAAAAATAACGTGTGTTGCCTTGTTTTTCTTGATAAAAAAACCTTTTTGAGCAGCTCGCTTGCAGTGTGCTTGGTTGGTATAGTAATAATGTAATTTTTT
The DNA here is from genome assembly GCA_030522905.1 of Torymus flavipes. Taxonomy (NCBI): domain Eukaryota; kingdom Metazoa; phylum Arthropoda; class Insecta; order Hymenoptera; family Torymidae; genus Torymus; species Torymus flavipes. The sequence continues at coordinate 2,377 of JAPYZO010000295.1, read as the reverse complement.
TTCAAGAATATATTACGATTGTCATTTATATTAAATTGCGTGAATGATAAAGTTATCTGTTTTATAAAATGTATAGAAAAGGTCAAAAAGTTTATTACAGCGTTGGAAAAATGAAATGTATCTACTTAGCGAGTAGATATATGCCGAGTTTAGTCAGACACTAAATTCTCGTTAGTTAGTTTCCAACCTTTACTTTATTCTCGGTCTTTCCGTTTTACTGTCTGTTGTAGAAATTAAATTTTGCTTTAAACCGTTATATATTTCTTTAATACAAAACAAATTAAAGCTAAAAACTCACAATAACTTATATTTAACAATGTATTATACAATCTATAAACACATATATTTCAATGAGAAATAAATCCAAAATGCTATAATTTCCAGAAACGCGTGATACGCCCAAATGTTATCCTCGCGATAATCCGGCGATAACTTTAAAGTTAAAACAAACAAATTCAGAATAACAGTCACATTTCTCGCAGTCACATCGCTCAAAGTAATTCCCAATGCAATCGAACGCAAAGCGTAAATCGCAAAGGACACATTCGAACATGTCCCGTGTGTCGTAACGACGCGCGTGCTCCCACCTGAACAATTTAATCGAAACAAATAACCCGTCCCTTCCACCAAAGACATACGACCCGTGCGCGTAGATATATATAACGAGACGCGCGCACGGCATTCGTCATTGGAAAATCGCGCGCGTAGAATAAATTGAAAGAATCGGGCAGGGTTTTATCTGCCTTAAAGCGCGTCAGGAAGAAGAGAACGTGGGTTGCGTGCGCAAACGCTGCCTGTCGCTCGAGCTAAAGTGAACTTTTACATGCGTATATGCGAAAGCTCGTCGCCTTTCCTCGGGCGCAAGTAATCCTTTTTACCCGCTCGCGATTTGCGCTCGGTGCTATGTATACGCGGCGTGCGCACACGCGAGTAGGTCAAACTAATCTCCTTTGTGATTAAAATTAAATGGCATTTCCCCGGCGGCGATTGCCGCGGGAGCAATTTTTTCTCTCTAATCGAGCGAAATAAATTGTGCGTGCGTGTGTGTATACGTATGGGCCGTGATATGTGGTGTTGTTTGCTGCATCAATCGTAGGGAGGGAATAAGAGGGGACTGTTGTAAGAAGTGTGTTTCAACCAAAATTAGAGTATTTTGAGTATACTATAATAATATAGAATTTTTAAATACTACTTACTTCAATATAGGAAAAATAATTTATTGCTCATCAATATATTCGTTAAGAATATCAATTAAATGTATCCAGATTTAAAATATGTAAAATTTCGAACTTCCTTCTTTCAGAAACGTACTTAGGTATAAAATGTTAAGGTTTCAACGTCATGAAGATTAATTCGAAAAGAATATTTTTTAAAATTTTGATCGTGAACTTTTGTATTTACCTTGAAATTAACATAACAATCACGATAATCTTAGGACGTCACAAATGAAAATTATACCATGGCACTGTAATAATTTTCATCACGGCTCATTCATACAAGATATGAATTTTGATCGTAAGATATGCTCGGCGCATAATCTGTTAATATTTCAACAACGAGAAAATTTCTGTTCTAATTAAAAAGAATTACCGCATGAAAAATAAAACTAAATCATCTTTTTAAAAATTAATATATACGAAAAGTACAAACTCTCAATAATCCGAACACGCAACCTTAATCATTGTTTATGTCCGCTCGCTCAGACATTTATACGACCCTATACACCCACATATACAATAACCCAGAAAGATTACCAATCGCGAGCCCGAACTCTAAGAGCCCGAACTCTAAGCCCAAAATCCTCAATCCCGTATACCTCGCACTCGTACCCTTATATCCAAAATTAAAACTCTTTCCCTCGACGAACAACAAATCCCGCCTCCGCCCACTCAAACGTGCATCCTCCGCTTTTTTTCCTCGCCACCAACCCTCTTCTTCGCCAGACGCACACGCGGTCGCATTTCTATCGCGAGCACCCTAGGTATAATTAATGTCGAGCTGGCGCATATATGTATACATAAGCCGCCCGGCAAAGCGTGTTTTTCATTATTCGCGACGCGATGCACCTCCGTGTCACAAAAGGGGTGGGGATCAAAGGCATCGGCTTTTTCACCGTACCGACGCCGCCACCGCGTGGCCGAAAAAGCCTGTCTCGCGTGTATGTTTTCGCTCGGATTTTTGGTACTCTGATGGTTCGTGCAAATTTACGGTATACCTTGTCCGCTTGTCCGACCGTTTCCCAAATATGTTAAACGAGCGTAATATGTAATTTTAGAGCGGATAAGAATCATACGGCTTGTATATTTTATTTGAGTGTAAGTTTAATAAAAATGATACATTAAAAAATCTAAAAATTTTATTTTAAAGTATTCATAGT
>JAPYZO010000294.1:0-64585 GCA_030522905.1 Torymus flavipes | reverse complement strand
TAGATTTAGTATTTTCTTATTTTTATATTATCAGTATAAATTGGTCAATTCTGCAATTAAAAATACGAGTTTACGTCAAAAAATAGTGTCCAATAACACAAACCGACTATATGACTCTTGAAGAAAAATTCCCAACATCTCCGCCAAAATAACTTTTCCTGATTAAAGCGAGCAATCTACCGAATTTTCATAATACGTTTTATTGCTCAGTTTCATTCAGACGCCGCGCATAATCGTTCTCGTATCTCATAGCCTCCATGCCATTCCCTCTCCCTTCCAAAACCCGCGCGCGGCCCCTCTTGTATACATATTCCATCCTGACCCGCTTTTTCCGGCTGTTTTTGTCGCGTTTATGCCCAGTCGTTTGCATGGGAATACACGCGAGCTTTTATCGACGCGTTTTTCCTTTCTCCTACTCCCCTCCCAAATGATCGCAATTGCTCTTCTCGGCCGTCGCGCGCCGCGTGGAAGTTGGGTTTTTCTTTTCTTCCTGTGTTGTAATAATGTGTGCCGAGTGAGCAGAGGAGGACCGGGACGATATTAGATTGCGGATGAGACGTTTGTATGGTTATGCGAGGCATGGGAATTTGGATATTTTTTTCAATTTTTGGAACAGCTTGGAGATATTACTTTATTTAGGTTTATTTTTTGGAAGGACAGTTTCGAAAAGAAACTTTATATACGGTCATTAACATTTTGCGTTTATAGCAAGAGAATTAAAATATTTTTGTACAAAATTAAGATAAGCGATACATATTTTTTAACCTTTAGCAGGTACTTGATGTACGCCCTGGTGGTGGTATTAGATTTAATAGAATTTACTAAATTGTATTATATTTTACCAAACTTCGCTAGAGTTCGCTTAAATCATGCAACTTACATAAATGATTAGCAATCTTTGACAACCTTCGTAAATTTCAGTAAATTCTATCAAACAGTGACAAGTATAGATTCTGTGTAAAAAAAAAAATAAAATTAGTAAAATTTAATAATGATAAATAAAAACGGGTATAACGAGATTTATGACAAATTTCGCTTTTCGCTATTAAAATTAGATCGTCCACAAAAATGGCTAGTCATAGTGAACATAGACCCAAGCTATCTAAACCCCCTTAAAAAAGTCTGCTTTGGAATCACGAATTACCCAACAAATACCTCTCATCATTACCATCAACAATTCAAACGAATTGTCCGCGAAATAACGCTCTTAGGAAGCGAGACACCAACACCAGCAGCAGCAGCAGCAGCAGCATCAACGACAGCGTCATTCCAGTCGCGCGAGCGTCAAACAAATGCCATTGTTCGCTCGCTCGCTCGCGCAAGTTTGTCGAACTCATTTGCCCCCACTCATGCGCCTTAATCAAATGAAAATCGAGCTGTTTTCTATCGTCGGGCGCTTAATTAGCGCCAATCAGCGTCGAACGCGCATTCAATTTAAGCAGGTCGTCATCGCGCGAATTTTCGCACGGCGGTAGCGGCTGTAAGCGAATTATGAGGGTTCGAGCGTCTCATCGTCGTCGGCAGATAAAGAAATGGAGGATGTAAATTAGGGAAGTTGGTGTGTAAATTCAGAAACGACAAGGACTACTGATATCACCACTTTGAGGTATTGCAAATCAAGTATTTTAGCAAGATTTGGCCTAAATATTGCAATTTATTTACGATTAAAAAAATGAAATAGCATCTTGACTATTTATATCATTTTATGTATACGTGGATTAACTCAAAAGATCTGGAATAGTAAAAATTATGGAATAGTAAAAACCATGAAATAGTAAAAATTATATAATAGTAAAAACTGCGATAAAATCAAACTACAATTTTCTTCTACAATATTTAGTCGAGAAAATCCGACCTGATATCATCCATATTTTCACACACGATCACTACCCCAAAACTAAATACTTTAGCCGAGTATATGACATTGTCAAGCTTCCAGCACCCGACCTCAGTTCTCAATAGACCCAACCACCTTCCATACTACTTTACATCGCCATTCAACATCCACAATGAAAACCTTTTCAGCGGATTTCTCCAAAACCAACTTCCTCCACCCCCCAGCGAACTTTCCCTTTTCACGCTCTCCCAAAATTCATGCGCGCGCTCCTCCGTAATCCACCATTGACCTGACCGTCAAAGAAATTGATTATCCCAGCCGGCGGCTGCTGCTGCGAAAGGAGCTTAAGCGGCGCTTATTAGCCGTCGCGCCGCCGGCAGTGCGGTTGGATTTTCTCCCTCGTTCTCTCTCTCTCTCTCTCTCTCTCTCTCTCTCTCTCTCTCTCTCTCTCTCTCTCTCTCTCTCTTTCTGCAGACGCCGGGCTTTTTTGGGGGAGCAGCGACGACGACTCGAGGGTGCGACGTCGACGGTCTTTTTTTCTTGAGCAGAGAGAGAGAGAGAGAGAGAGAGAGGGTCGTGTGTGTATGAGCGGAGAAGGCGATTTTTAGATCAGTGGGTAATAGTTGGGTGGCTCGGAAGCGAGGCTTTGAATGCTGGATCCCTTTTTTTGTGCGTAGCAGGCCGAGAGAAATTTATGGTGCTTGAATTTCTTTTTATGAAGGTTGAAATTTTGTGTTGCTGGATTCGAATGGCTTTCGTGTGTTTTCGTGCTCTCTGTGGTGAAAAATATTTGTAATGTTAAAACGTATAAAAGCCGAAATAGTGAAATCGGATCATTATCTTTTAAAAATATTGCGATGTCAGATAGAATTAAAGTTTTAAGTACTGTCAAATGTATTTCATTATCCTTCACTGGTCAAGGTGTGTAGCTAATTTGGAATTTCGTCTTTATAAACAAAAAGAAATGGAAGGGCGTATGTTTTATTCATCTTTAATGCAAATAAAAGTTTTACAATTTTATTGACTTTACTATTATTATGCTGTACGGGAATAGGCAGCTGAATAAAATATATATTTTGATGTACTATGCTTATGACATTCATTTGACGTCTCATTTTACGGGCATAAAATGGAATTTTCGAAAAAGATACCTAAAGTACTATACTATAACACTGAAGGCCACAACTATTACTAGTAAATTCCAACTAAATACTTTCTAAAGGAAAAATTTTATACCTATATTATGACATTTATCCATCTTGATGCAAAACAGCTCTTTTTATTTTGAAACCGTATTAACGGGGTTCCTCACGAAGGAAAAACTTTTTAGATTATAAACTCATACTACTACTACTACTATTAGACAAAATGGTATTGACGCTAGATGGCGCACCACCATTCCCGTAACACCCTTAACTAAACGTTAGAAAATAACCATAAACGAACAAAACCGCCACATTCGTACGTACAATCAAACCTACCCCCCTCTTACATATCTCAACAATTTTTATGACTTAATACGGCACCACGTCGCCATTTCACATCGTGAAGAACTAGCAGCAACGCGTTCCACACCATCGATAATACCCACAATGCTCATAGCTATACTACACCCGTATGTGCGCGCGTTATTACCACGTCATACATACATCCACTCGCACAGATACACGACAGCAGCCAACTTGTAGGCGTTATCCAGCGCGATTTCCACGCAGGGGCCTCGCACAAAAAGACACGACGTCGGGGGAACACGCGCGCTCTCGCCACTATTCATACGGAACGGCACAAAGGAGGCGGGTGGAGGCCGTATAGACTTTCTTTTCCCCGGGAAAAATGGGGACCGAAAGTTCCAGATGCGCGTGGGCGCAAATTTGGTTAGGTGCAAGCAGCCCCCTCTCGTTGCGTGTTTTTGGCTACCGCTGCCGGACGTGTATATGTACGTACGTATACGAGATGAATATCGCGCGTGTACACACGAGAGCGAGCCGACGGCACGTCCGATCGAGTTAGCCGTGATTTCTCGGTGGTGTGGGGATTATATGCATGCCGAAGATGCGCGCTTTGATCTACGGATGATGGGAATTATTGATGATATTGCTGGGAGATGTTGTGCACGAAGTGTAGTTTTTATTGGGCTTCTTCAACGAGGGGATGACGTTACGACGCTTGTAAAAAGGTTGGAAATGAAATTTTATACTTTGAGAGACGCGCGGTGAACGATTTGATTTGATCGTAAAGTTGGTATATTTTTTATACTATTTTTATTAAAAAAAAAAGTTCGCGAAATTTTACAATAGAAGGTTATACGGTGCAAGTTGTTATCATCAAATTTAGAATTTGCGCAAGATGGTAGGACAAAAAGTAGCAATTTTAAGCGCCGAATGAAAAGCTCGTTTAGCCGGTAATAAGGCATTCAAGGATGTTTTCTCTCAAACCAGCCCTATTGTCGTGCTAAAAACTATTTCCTAAATACACGTGGCAAACTTCTCCCTTTCCCCGCGAGAAGTTAAAGCCTTCCCCTGAACTTCTTGCCGAGAGACTTGAGGCAGCAGAACAAAGAACCCGTCGCAGCCATAACTTAAAAAAGTAGTCGCCACAATGCATAACCCAGCGCAACTTCAGCTCTCTCTCTCTCTCTCTCTCTCTCTCTCATACAAAAGACATTCCACAAAATAAGCTCGCGTCTCTCCTCTCGTTCCCGTTGATTTATTTACCGAATAATTTTTCTTTTCAACTTAAACCACCGCGCTGCTACGCCCGCTCGCCTCGACGACTAAAGCATTTTCCGCACTGTACACACTACTACCGCTCCCCTGCGAGAGAGCGTATATATATATATACGCGGACCGTATGTGTACTTACAGTAGTGCGGCGGCGCGTCCATTTCGGCGCGGGGGTGTGTAGACTCTCTCAAGAGCGTGACGAGAATAATTTCCCCGTGTGTACCTACGTGCTCGCGGCTGGCTGGCCGTTGTCGAGTGCGCGCGAGACTGCTGCTACTCCTCCTCGTCGCACGTACTTCGACAGTTTGTCAAATCAACTATGGCGCGTCCGCGCAGACTATATACTTATAGCCGTATTCTCTACTGCACTAAGCGAGCCCACATACACATACGCTGCAGGCTGTTCTAGTTTCAATTGCCGACAACAACTGCTCTGGATGGGAGTAGAGAAAAGTTTGGCCCTGCTTGAGAGCTGAATGCGGACGGCGTTTAGCGAGATTTTTGGTGTGGATTGGGGAGCTTCGATGTATTGTCGTTGTTCGGAGAGGATGGGTTAAAAGGCATTCGGAATTGTTGAGGGGCGTGATTACAATGTGATGATAGTAATTAGTTGTTCTATGTATATGGATTTGAATTTTTGGAAATAATGAGCTCGTGGTGTGGCTCTTTTTAAGGTATATACTTATGAATCTGAAGTAAAAACTTAGCTTATGCTACTACGCGAAAAAAAAAATTGCTACTATACATTAAAATTAACACAGGAATGAAGATTAAGAATAAGTTAGCATAATACGTTACTTTCTGTTACGTTAGGTTTTTAAATTTTAATTTACTCCTAAAGAATGAAATTAAACGAATCTCTGCAGCAATCAATTTAAACTTTTATAAGAAACTAATCAATATCATTTTGACATAGTTTGAAGCTGATTAGCCTAGAACCTACATTTACTTACTATTCAAAACATTCTACTTCTATTTAAAATATTGATCCCCACGAATCGACAGTCAACCAGACCTAAAAATCATCTTTACTTCAATACGCCAACTGCTAATCCCATTCGATACATACTGAACGCGTCGAACCATCCAAATGGAGTCCGTGAGCAGTTTCCATTCAGCGCAACGTCGTCGTTTATCGCTTTTAATTACCCCTTCTAGTCCTCCTCCTCCTTCTCTTCCCTCGTCGGGGATATTCATCCCGACTACGCGCGCGAGCGCGAGCTCAATCAACTTTGTACGAATTCATCCGTCGTCCTTATTTAGCTTTCGCGCTCCCCATTCAAGGCCCGCCGGAATTGATGTAATATAATGCTCGCTTTCAGCGGCGTGAGCAAGCGAGAGGAAAAGGGAAGGATATTTCTTTGTGGGAAAAATGGCATTAAGGCATTTTTTCGCCTCTTTCAGGCTCTCTCTACCCCTGCCATTCAATTTGAGGAGGAAGAGCATCCATAAGGGAGGAGATTATGTGGCCCACTCAATGGACGAAGATGACGATGTTGGCGGTAGCAGCGAGTGGAAGATACTAAATAAATCGCGGAATGTCGCCGAGGCCTTGAGTGGACCGGCCGCGCGCGTTGTTTATGTAAATTTAATGTATGTTAATGGTATGGGACGTATTCAAATGAGGGAAAGTTGCGAAGTTTAGGTACCGGCTGATATACGGTTATGACGAGTATATTATGCTCATAAGCCCATTTTGATTTTTAATGCTGGTAAGGTACTTATTTGTTTCTTCGTCGTTAAAATTTTCTTGTAACATGGAAGTAGCGGATCGCTGCATAGTTCCAAGTGATTGCTTGAGAAAATAGTTTACAGAATATTTATTATACCTCGATGTTTGTTCGTGCATACGTGATGGTTGAGCATGAAGCGTGATTTAATTATCTTGCGCTAAATACCTCTTTTATGTGGGCGATATTGTAAATTATTATGATCGTAAGTTTAAAGTATTTATACATTATTGGGTTTGCATGGGTACTGGGTTTCTGAAAAGTTCTAAAATATTGTAATGTATTATTTTATTATAACTTCCAGGAAATATGATACGCTTGAAATTTCAAGCCACTGCCTATCTAACCACAACTTTTGTTAAAAACTCAATTTTACTGCTCAACATTTCCAATACTTGAATAATATCGCTATAGCTGGTAATTTTTCAATTAGAACGGACAAATTAAATTTCTAACAATGTTCAGTGCTTTTATGGAAGTAAACTTTCGCACAATTCACAACAATTGATTCCCTTATAAATTACCATTAACTGTATATGCAAAGCAAATTGCCGTGCATTTCCAAGCTAAGGGAAACGCGACTGTTTCCGGAGACTCCTTTTTTTAATTGGGTTTGTTTGTTTATTATTGTCGTGCGACTCGAGACTCTCTTTCTCTTTCTCTGTCGAGTGTATCGGCGATGCGCGTTTTATTTGCCGCACTCGACCGACCACACGAGAGGGAGCAAAACAAAGGCTCGTGGAAAATCGATTTCACCGCTACATACTCGGTATTATACGGAATACCTCGTATATTATAAGAATTCCGAGGAGTGCGCCGAGCGAAGTTGATTGGTACTGTCAATATATAGAGACGATCGAGGGTATTGAGATGTATGTGGCGGCGCATGAAAAAGCGATATTTTCTTCAGAAAGACTTTCGCGATTCACGGTGGTGACACTAGGAGCGAGAAAAGAAATTATTTCAGCAGTTGGTAAATGAGTAATGATAATGTGAATTTATTATACAATTCTTTAATTTTTATTATAATTTTAAACAGTTTTTGGTGTTACGGATAATTTCAATTTTCCAATATTTTAATTCGATTAGAGGTTGAAAAATTATGAACTAAAACAACGCCAGAAGATATGGTATTACTACTAATCAAATCAATAAGGGATGCAAAACGGTAAAGACTTATGAATTCGAGACAGGGATATGTGATAAATTAGGAATGTAAATAAAATCAAGGGAATACCATCTATAAGGCAAAACCACATACAATGTAGAAAACGTAACTAAGCATCGAAATAAATAAATGAATAAATACTAGATGATACGAAAAGGTTGATAAACATATAATCCGATATTTCGCAATACCATTAATTATATTATTAATTCTGCTTATAGTAAATACCCATATGAAAGGGTGTTGTAATGCCTTAGGCTTCAAGCTTAAGCCTGAATGCAAATTAACCTACGGAATATATTACACCCCGTAATACCTGTTAATCGCTTTGATCATAGCTATGATCGACTTAGCACTGTATTCCTAGGACCAACTGATCAACAATATATTAACAAGCTTCCACAACCAAGAAAAAGGTTTAACATTTACATACTCAGAAAAGTTTCGCAGTTAGTTTTGGCTTCCAATCCACCCCATTGTCATCGCCGAGCATTGATATACCACACTGCCTTCGCCCCAGACCTTAACCCTCCCAACAACTCTCTCCCAAGAAATCGCGACACAATGGACCCGAAACTTCTTCCCCCTCCGTCATCTTGCGCTCAACTTTGCATCCGTCCACGCACAAGTCGAAAAGCGATAATCGAGAGAACGACAGAGAAAGACCGAGATAGGAATATACACACAGACAGGCCGAAACTATTTGCACGATACGCACACGTACGCAGCAGCGACTCCCCCGTCCGCGTTCCGCAATCATCGGCGCCCTAATGAACCTTGCCCTTCTCGCGGCGATCGATATGCACACGCACTGTGTGCTTGAGAGGCGAGATTGGCCGCTCGTGCAAGCTACTAGAGGAGACAGGCTATCTAATCGCACCACGAGCGGAAGGGGGAGGGGAAGTAGAGAAAATGCGTAGACGGATTTATTGAGCGTTTTATTGGGAAGACGCTGCTGCGGATGGTCATGAGATGGGTACACAAGGTGTTATTGTTTTGAATCGATTAAGGATGTAGTTGGCTGTGTGGTCACGGTGAGTTTATTGGTTTCGTGAAATGGGATAATGTTGGTTGTCAGATATAGATTTACTTTGGAATGTAAAGTAACTGTCTAAAATATTGAATCAGTTATCAACTGTATTTGAAGATGATTTTACTGTTGAATAGTTTCGAACTTATTTACAATGATATCTAACATGGCAAATCCTTGCTATGCATCATAGTCCAACTTGACACGTTCAATATCATTTTTGAAAAAATGTAGCAAGCAAATGACTCAGAAAGTCGGAAATTCGAATTGCCTATTTACGAGGCAGCAGCTTTTTCACATCCTAGTGAATAATTTTTCTTCGCGGTGCTTACTCTTCTGGAATAACAATCCAACATTCTTTGTCGCCCCCCAAGGTCCTCCCAACCCCCGAGCAAAAAAAAAAGAAAATATACGCTTCTAGAGACAAGAAAAATCATCCTTGCAAGTGACCACCGCAATAATCAGCGCCCCGGAAATTCGGTGCCTGTCGTCAGACTATACGTCGCGTCACGGACGATGGGTAATCCGTCACCAGCCGTGGCCGCGTGTAATCCCGAAGGACGAGGCGTTAATGCGCGCGCTCCGGTGTCGATATCAGCCGCCAGCTGACGCGGTGGAGGAGGAGGAGAAGGAGGAAAGGAGATTTTGTCGAGGAGATTCCTTTCGGTCGGGTGGATTCTGTGGTTGGCCGGCGCTGAGGGATGAGATTGGGAAATGATGATTTAGGACTGAGCGTTGGTGGTGTTTGGTTTTGAATGTTGAGTTTTTGTGGTAATTGATGTTGGGCCGATGTTAGTTTAACGTTGTTGTGGTAGGGGATGTTATTATAATGTTATTGTGATAGACAATGTTGGGATAATGGCATGATGCGTGATTTAAAGTATTACTTTTTCTAGATCGAATTCCGGCTATTTTAAATGAACATTAGATGAAAATTGTTTGTATCTTCCAATAGTAAACTCATCAGCTTTCTCAGCTTGAACATTATACAATCTACAATGCAAATCCGCATGAAATAATCACTTATTCTCTGAAAAAGGTCTTTCACCCACTTCCGCCCCGGCCATTTTTGCACAGAATGCCAACAACGTCGTACAAATCTCGTCGAATCGAAGGTTTCTTTGTGCCAATCGACATCAAACCCTTCCTTTTAATTTAATCTTACAAAGTAAGAAACCCATCCCCATCGTGAAAGAAGCACTACTACATCTCGAACAAAGAAAGCTCCTTCACAAATCCTCGAAGCATTGCATCGATGAATCAAAATCGTCCCCTTTCGCATAATAATCCACTACACTCTCCATCAAAAGAATCACAACCCGCTTCTTCTTCGTTCTGCGCCACGCAATCCGATAACCACCCATCGCCATGTCTGCACGCGCAGGTGCACCGCTACAACGTTACACGGCAGCAACAATCGAATATCGCTCATCCACCTTTACGCGTACACATACATACAAACACGTTCGCGTTTCCGCGGCAGCAGCAGCAGCAGCTCGTTGGGAAGGGAACTACTAGCGTGCGAGAGCGCCTGGCTCTCTCGGGGGGCGTAATCAGATAAACTGCCTTAATTAATCAGTAATCAGTCGGGGCGCAAATTGCGAGAGAGAGAGAGAGAGAGAGAGAGGGGGGGGGGATGGGAGATTCGTACTACACCCGTACGCGCCCATCAGCTGCATCAACACGCACGTCGTCGGTTCTCTACTGCGGTTCCACATCAGGGGGGTGGAGGAGGAGGTGGAGGAGGAAAGTACCGAGGCGCTTAAAGGAATTCGGATTTCGGGGGATCGTTACGCGCGCGCGTGTGCTCGAATCGAACGGGTGTAGTACTACTACTAATACTACTCTCGCTATCTCCTCTGCGTGCCGCGCATAACCGACCGCTGTCATCGACATTGTTGCCGGGTGCTCGCTCGATACATGCGGTTTCGCGAGAGAGGCCCCCCATCCACCCACCCGCGCGAGACCTAACCTCACCCCTCGTCGAGTATTTGCTTATGCTGCACCGGTGTGGTGAGGGAGAGCGGCGGCGGCGGCGGCGGCCTAGACAATGAGACACTTGCGGAGGAGCATCGGGATGCTTTCTATCTCTATCTCTGTCTCCCTCCTCTCTCATTCTAGCTGTGCTCGCGCGCGGTCGAGCGCGAGGGATGTATGCATGGGATGCGTATGTCCGTCCGTCTGTCCGTCCGCTCGTCGCGTCTCCGGCGCACAGTGCGGTACGATGAGAATGACGCGTATGCAGGAGCTAGCTATATAGCCGGTAGCGCGCACCCCCGTGCGCGTGTCCTTCCTGTGTGCGGTGTACACAGGGTGTGTGGAACACTAGATTAGTTTCTTTAAAAGGAAGCGAATGAATTTTTAATGAAAAGTTGTGGATTTCATTGGATTGTTACGGTAAACGGGACATTCCGGCAAAGTTTACAGAAAATATAATAATGTATTTGTTACGATACTGGATGACGCTAATGTTTACTTCTCGATGGATTCATTTTATACTGTCTTGATAAACGTTAGTGAAGAATAAATTATATTATGCACGAATTATTTTAGTTGTTCATTCTTCTTATTTAAAAAAGAATTAAATCAGAACATGAACTTACTACAGATTAAAATGTTGTGCATATATAATTCGTTGTAATAGTTTCTACGTTTTTCCATTTATTTGTAAGAAATTCTAGAAAATCAATATCAATTATCTTGCTTTTGAATTTCAATGTAACTGCAAAATTACTATGCTAAACTATATTGTGAAATAATATTTAAAGCATAAAAACTTGAAGTAAATACTAGCTAATATAATTTGAAAATTATTTAATAGCACACTGAAAAGAGTTAGCCTAACTGCAGTACGTGCCTGAAAAATAGTATAAATTATATTAATCGCTAAAGTTCTAAAGCCGAAATTCAACGAAATTTTCAAAGGAACATTATTGCGTTAAAATTAAATTTTAAATACAATTCAATCTTAAATGCTACCTACTTATAAAAGGGTAAGTAACGTTTAATAATATCCAGTAAGGATTCAAAGTTCCCAGTCCACATACACGTACAACCGGGTTCACCCATCCTTGCTCAAACCATCCTACATCAGTTCTTAAAGGATTCCTTCATCTCGTTTTATACCTCTCTTACAGCCTAACTGAAATTTATCGCCCCCTCCTTTCCCTTTCATTACAACGCGCGCGGAAACGAATTTTCACTTTGAGCCGTGCCTAGAGTGAGCAGATTTATACGCTCGGGAGGAGGTCGCACACACACACATACACACCGACATCGTCGATTAGACCCGGTAAATTAGAGAGAAAGGTATAGGTAGGCAGACTAGCTCGCTCTCTCTCTCTCTCTCTCTCTCTCTCTCTCTCTCTCTCTCTCTCTCTCTCTCTCTCTCTCTCTCTCTCTCTCTCTCTCTCGACAAATTTCGAAGGTCGTCGTCGCGGAAAGTCTTCCTCCCGAGTTGGCTGGAAATTGCGGTGAGAATTGCGGGGAATGGACGTTTGCTGGAATGGGGATGGAAGACGGGGTGTGAGAAGGCAGTAGTAGGTATTTGTGTCACGTATGCTTCGGAGACTATGGTGATCTTTTACTTATTATAATGGGTAAACGTTGTAAATGTTCTCTAAAATATTAACTGTATCATTGTCATACAAAGTCGACCGTTTATGAAGTCATTTTAAAAAAAATCCTTAATTTTAAAAAATCGTGTTAACATAGTGCATGGTCGAAATTACCATAAATTATTTATTAGTCAAAAAAGTGGTACTTAAATTTTTATTTTTCTACAATAAATTAACACATTTTCACATGTGTTCATTTATAATTTACATTTATGATTTTTTCTTTTACTTTAATATGAAGAATCGATCTCAATTTCGATTCTATTGAAAATTTTGGAAAATGTATGTGATACTGGTCAAGTTATGTTATACAGCATTTAACGAGACTCTCATTTTATCTTTCTGGAGAGCTAATCAGACACCATGCGTATATTTCTCTGTAATAAAAAGTATATAAGACTTTTTAAGACCGTTTAGAAGCATCCATTCATTAATTGCTTTATTTAAAATCTTAATAGTTATACATGTAATTTAATTTTAACACATCCACGTATTAATTATGTTATATAGTCCCCTCGTGATATGAATGCTATTAAAACTTTGACTCTATTCCGCACAAATTTCTTAGAACTTAGATTTTTATCTTTTAAGTTTTATATTTCTATGCATAAATAAAGGGGTAATTATGATTGCAGCATAATGTACATCATGGTATTTTAGTTTATTCACTATCAAATCTAACCACCGTTTTAACTATTTGAATTTTTTATGAAAAGTATTAATACCAATTGTTTAACTGATTAAACTACACGGTTTAATTAACTACCAGCTTGCATCGACTGCGGAATTCATTAAAAATTAAAAAGTTAAACTTCACAAGCCCGTATTCTTTTAAAAATTCATGCTACAGTATTCTTTACTCTACCACACCATACTAATCGAAACTGCAATTATATGTCTCCCTTTCCCGTAAAAGGATAACACACTGACTCAAATAAAATAGAAAAAAATAAGCGATTCTATTTATTGCTCCAAATCTCCTTTTTCCGCCAGCCTCATAAACCAAGCTAAGCCTAATCGTCCCATAAAAAAACCAGCATCAGCAAGTCCCGCCCCCCCCCCCCCTCATTACCACCTTAACCCCTGCCCAAAACCCACCCCCCATTACCCGAATTAAATCTTTAATTTAATCCAGCACACACAAACGAAATCCGTATTTAAGGTACTCCTACTCCTCCTCCTCCTTCTCCGTGGCATTATAGTCTGCACCTCGCGCAAACCGGTGAATGCGTAATCTGCCCCGTGGATTCTGCATAATATATATCGCCAGAGCGAGAGAGAAGGAAGGAAGTAGCTCCGGCATAGCCCCAGCGCGCGTAAGCGTAAGCGTAAGCTCCTTTGCACAGCTGTATTTACATGATGTGCATACGCGGCAAGTGCGCGTTATATGCGCCTCCCGCCTACCCGGCGGCCGATGTGGAATACGATTGTCGAGGCGGCCGCCGCGTGTGAATTGGACGTTTCGTATAATTCGATGGGCTTCTTCTTTTTAAGGGGCTGCATTGTTTTGATTAAAGTCGCGTGGCTTAAGGTTTTAAAAATAGAGAATGCACTTTATTGTCCATTATTTTGAAATAAAAGTGCATTCTAAAGGTATAAAATGGTTTAAGGAATTGTCATTTTTTTTAAATTGTTATAAGCAGATGCGATTTACGATAGTTGAACGACAAAAGAATTTTTTTGAACAATCTTGCGTATTAGAGTTTAACTTTGCGAAGTTAAAATAATTTATTTCAATACTATTCACACCAGAACGATCTAAAATAAACAGAAAAATATTTCGATTTACTTTAATGAACTGTAATTCCCAATATTGTTGCGCACAACTAACAGTTAACATTTTAAAGCGCACTACCACCTCTCAAACCATCGATCAGCTTCAAAACAGAACAGAGATAATTCCACTCCAGACTGAAAATAGTCCAGAAAACCCATCCGGCATTCCAGCAAAGTAGTACATTCAGACGTCGCTTTGCGATTCAAATCTACTCCCCTCTCCTCTTCATTAGACCGTAACACACATCCTAACGAACGTCCCCCTTCTCCTCCTCCTCTTCCCTACGGCTAAATATGTATACTTCGAAACTGATCGAGAAATCCCAGCAGCAGCCTCGTCTGTACAAACACACGGACTTTTATATACACCCGTGTGTGTATGTGTGCGCGCTGTTTGCTCTTCTCTCTCTCCCTCCCGACGTGTATTAATTTATCGGCGCGCCTCTTTGTGGATTTTTTCCCGAAATGAGCGACTCGTCGAAATTTTCATTCGTGTTTGTTAATCCTGATTTTACCCCGTATATGTGTATTTATATATATATATGTATTAACGCGACGCTTTTTTGCAGCTGGATGATCTCGGCGGCAGCGGCAGCTGTAGTTAATTGTTTGTCGAGCGAAGTCAGTATTTGTGGGGGGAGGGGTACGATTTTGATGAGCCAGACGCCCGGGTACATATATGTGGTTGTATTGATGTTGCGCGTAGGCCAAACGAATTTTGTTAAATGTTCTTGGTGTCATTGTCGAAACGTGTGCTAGATTGTTGAAATGCGTGACGGGATTTCTGTAGTAACGGCAATAGTATTTTGTAGTCGAGTTAGAGATGAAAAAGTTTTGCGTTTTTTTGGATGTTTTTGGCGTAATAAATTTTAAATTGTCTTTAAAATTTCTTGTACGATAACACTGTATAATAAAGTCGAATAGGAACGAAGCAATAATCTAAAAAGTGTTAATTTAGAAGAACCGTAAAAAGAATTATTTTAACAATCTCAACATGTTTCTATTTTATTATAACTTTAACTAATACTAGTAAATCATAATCTGATTATAAAGTAATTATTGCAATGTTAGATTTAATAATTATTACTAAAAAATATCTCTTTTCGAATGAACATCAATCTTTAGTTTAAATATCCTACAAACTCTAGAATTGTCTCCAGGAATCGTTAATAATTTTGCTATTTTTCAGAAAAAAAAAACAATAAAAAAAACAACTTTTAGGTTAAGTTTAATGATTCTCGGTTAACAATCATCCACTTTACATTTTTTTTATCGAAACATCCATTTTACTACAAAATTCATAATACTCATTTCTTCTGCAAAACCCATGAAGCAACAATCATTCTCAGGTTAAATTTATCCGCTTTAAATTCGCCGTCAATCACCACGCTCACCAGCTATTTCTAATTTACCCTCACCTCTTCCATGAAATATCCACGCTACCACCTCCCGTCAATATTCCAGTACAACAACAGTAACGCAAAACTCGACCTGTCAAGCTTTTTTCTTACTTCTCCGCAGCAATCGCAAATGCGCAAAATCAAATCCCTCTCTCTCTCTCTCTCTCTCATATCATTTTCAAATCGCACAGGCGCCGTGTGTCAATTACCCGCGCGCGACCACCACGATGACAGAAGGAGCGAGCAGAGCTTTCGAGACAGGAAATTAAACGCGCCCGCTAATCTCGCCGCGCTGCCGCTGCTGCTGCTGCGTTGCCATTTATATTAATAGCGCGTGAGCGTTGCAGGGCGTGTCGATTTTTGCCCTGTGGTCACGGCGCGCGGATTATGAGCGTTAAATTATTTCGTAACAGATACGTTGCCGATTTTCGGAATGCGTGGGTTGAATATTATCATGGGCAGAGGATGACAGGAATGTAAAAGGATGATTGGCGGGTGGACTGGTGGTGTATGTGTAACGTGAAGAGGTGTGGGGTTGGGAAAAATTTGTGACCGGGGTTTGAATAATTCTTGTGACGTCTGATTTAAACTCCAAATTGGAAAATAGATGGTTACTATTATTAATGAATTAAATGGTCATAGCAATAGCTATTAATATGTGTCTTTTTGACGTTATCGTATCAAGGCTTCTTGAATAATTAATTTTGTGACTTTCCTAAATTATAAAGTAAAGTATAAAATAATTTGCTATTTAAGCGTTTAATAGAAATCTGATTATTTTGAGATTACGTTAAGCATTCTTAAACCGCATAAACAGTTTTTCCATAATTCTTTATCAAACTGCTCGTTTTCGTCATTACTGCAACATCGCCATAATATTAACAGCGCTCGGACAACGTCGAGTTTGAAATGCGCGTGAAACGTACTCTGGCGACAGGAGCACGAAGATGATTGACGTATCGGACGGCCTATCATAAATTAGTTACCGCGACGCGAAAAATGCATCCTGCAAAATATTAATCGCGCAAACAAAGCTGAATATTTTCAATTGATTCGATTTAATTTTGAAATCGAAAAAATAAAATCGCGAATTTGAATAATGAGACGTTGAATTCCCAATTGACGAAGTTTTGATTTCCCCCCGGAATAAAATGCGAAAGAGAGCGAAATGAGGGAAAATCAAACAGTCGCAGGTAAACGCAAACATATGAAAAACGCGCAAGTCAAATAAAAAAATAAATAATTACAACACCACGCACACTTAACGGCTTTTTACTCATTTACACACAAAATGTATCTAGCATTTTTATTAATAAATACAAAAATATCGAAAAATTCCATTGATTATTTAAAAAAAAAAGGTAAATTCAAGAATTATTTATATTTATTTATTTATTTATTTATTTATTTATTTAATTATTATTAAACATAAATTTTATAATAATAAACAGTTAGAGTTGGAAGGTTTAGTGAATAATCTACACATTTTATTTCGATGTTTCTATTGTAAAAGTTTTACATTTTCTCTTCGAATCCTTATTCTATAAAAATTGATAATTTCGTCAGTAAGAGCTTGTTATTTCCATTGATAAAAAAATTTTTCTTAGAACTATTAAATATCTTCAACGTTTTTCATGAAAAAAAGAAGTTGATTTATATCATTCAACCTCTACGCGTATCAATAACCAAAGTGTATAACTATACGAACTTTTTTCACCAAACCTCAACGATAATTGCCTCCATTCGCCGACCACCCAATAACCCAACCGCCGTGCATTCCATCATCTGGCACCGCCATTCACGGCGATACTGCAATTTTTCGCATTATCGGCGCCTTCCTCTCCTCTTCATCCGCCTTCTCTTCGCCACGACGCATTAGCCGCGCCCCGTATCGCATTTCTCCCGACACCTCGATAACTCTCTGTGTGCGTGTGTATACGAACAGGCGAGAGACGGTTTATTTGAGAAATGGAGACCATCGACGCGGACGGTGTCAAAAGGGTAACGCAAACTCATGGGCTTCCCGAAGCTGGACAAATGCGACCTTCAGCGAAACGACGTGTCGGGTGTAATGAATGGAACTAACGCGCTACTCGCGTGTGTGTGGGTGGGTTGGCATGAAAAGGAGTGTGAGTTTCACGGAGAGAGAGAGAGGGAGAGAGAGAGAGAGAGAGAGAGAGAGAGAGAGCGTCGATATGTCGTGCAAAAACAGCGGATGGCTGACCATCGTTTTGCGTAAGTAGTAGTGGTCAGCGTTGAGGCAGGTTGAATTAGAAATGTATTTTTTTTCTCCGATGCAATGTTAATTGAAATACGGTAATATTATTGTAGCATACTACAATATTGTTGCATTACTGTTATAATACAGTTGTAATACTGTTATAATACTGTTGTAAACTGTTGTAATACTGTTGTAATACCGTAATACTATATTGTTACAATATCACCGATGATCGAATGTACGTAAAATGAAAAAAATCTGTATTCAAATACACGCTACTTTTAATTTGTTTTTTTTTTTTGTCGATTTGTAAAATTAAATATAAATGAGTAGAGTACATTTTATTAATTTTATTGCAGGTAAGTATGTAACAACGGTACATCAATACTAAATTTCCGATATCACTGCAATATTAGACTTCAGATTCCGTACTTAACGAAAGGAAGAAAAACTAGTCCCACTTAATTATTCCCCCGTGCAAAACCAACGAACGAGAGAGTGTCGACCAATCGAAGGCTGTATAAATCCGGTAAAACAACTTTACGACAATGCCGTACAAACGTAATTCAGCGTTTAACGAAACGCCCAACCGTCTCCGCGGGACTAACCAAACTAATCTCGGCCGAAAGCTTGAATAATTGAACGGAAAGGTAAATCCTCGTTACCCGGACGGCGGTGCTGGTGGCGAAGAAAGGAGCGAATAAGCGTCGCGGCAAGTACTCCCGAAGAAGTTAAACTCTCTCTCTCTCTCTCTCTCTCTCTCTCTCTCTCTCTCTCTCTCACTCTTGGAAGCGGTTGATATTGGTCGTGCGGGCGCGGCGCTCGTAATAGCCGTCGTAACCGTTACGATGCCACACTGCGGGGAGTAGTAGTGGTAGTAGTTGGGAGGCAGAGTACTTGAAAAGAATCGGAAGTTCTTTGCGTAGACGTGTACGCGAGGCGCATGAAGAATTTACCAAATATGAAAAGTTTTGCGCGGGGTATAACGATTCTCTGGCGAAGTGACGAGAAAAGTAGACTGAGCGTAATATTAGTTTTGATACGAAAATTCTTGTCGGTTGTGCGGAATCTCCGGATGTGAGATCGTAAAAGTGTGTGGTTGTTTTCTTTTGTAAATAAATAGCTGTAACATGATCGTGTGTGTTGTTTAAAATCCAGGTCATCGAATGATGGCATGTATGTATGATGGCACTGAAACTTATGTATTTAGAAAGAAATTGAAAATTACTCATTCAAATCATTTTTAATAGATGAAAAAAATATTAAATTTATTCGTAGAGCGTTCGCTTTTTTATGTAGTTTACACTTGCTAGCATCTAAGAATGAACAAGTAAAAAGTCTGTTACTGGTGCAAACAAGTGAAAAAATCTACTAATTCTTTAATGAATATTCACCTAATTAAAACAGTGCAATAAAATTTTCACTCATTGATTTTTAGACAGTAGAGATATTGGAATAGGTGAATTCATCCAAGAATATCTATTTTTTTAACTACTACTAGAGAAATTCAAACGCGCTTCGCGCGTACTATTTTGTTTTTGGGGTTATGAACACTATTTTTAACTATGATTTATAATTTTAATTAGTTTAAATGTTAAGATAATTAGATACATGTTTGAAGCAAAAAATCAAATGTTTTTATTCTATTTTAATTATTTAGAAGTCCTATAAATACTTACGTTTCAAAATTCAAATCTAACACATTTTTAATTCTAAATAAATTTAAATATTCGCGCTTCTTTCAAATAACCAATGACATCGAGTCTTTAAATGAACCCAATACTTCCGGCTATCATTCTTTTAAGAGTGGAAAGAAATGTATATCATTCCAAAAAGAAGGTTTAATAAAAAACTTGCCTAAACGTATTCACATCTCACGATCTTTCATTAATTTTCGAAACTTCAAAAGTCCCTAGACCACCAACGACTACCATAACGAAAACCAAACCCAATTCCGAACAATCCTCTAAAAACTCTACGTGCAACCCCAAAACACGAGTATTACGCCACCAATTAACATCAACAACCAACTAGCAGAATGGAGCGCGCAGTTTACTCGCCGGGGGCCGAACCAGTCCGAATAAGTGATCGTTACCTACTCTAGCGCCGCTCGGAGAAACTGCGCGTGCGCACAATCGCGTAAACCGCTAAGTGCACTCTCTCACACATACACAGATACATATGCAGCAGCAGAGCAGCGGAGGGACGAAATTATGAACCACGGAGGAATTTCGCGAACGGTCAAAGGGGAATTATTCATATTGCAACGCGCGCGCTTAGCGTGGGAGTATTTTATTTAGGAGATATATGCGAGGAAGAACGTCGCGTATGTTCGGTAGAAGGAAATGTGGGGAATAAACGGCGGGAAATGAAGAAGACGCCGGTCTCTCTGTGTCTGTAAATTGCATGCGCAAAGGTTGGGAATATTGTGGTAACGATAAGAGAAGACTGGCGCGACGTTCGTTTGTGGGAACGATTAGATAATATTGCAGAAACGTTGTGTAAATGTTGAAACTTTTATTTCGATGCTAAAAATTGAAGGTTTATTAAAATTGACGAGAATTTAGAAGGACTGTGAGTGAATAACTGCATTCGCATAAATTTATATCCAACGTTGACGACTGTAATTATTGTACTAAGTTACACGCATATTCATAGTGTCATAAGACATTTTGTACGTTGTACAGTAATTATCTTGGGAACAAGGGACCATTAGAATGAGTTATACGCTCTAGGATTCATTATTTAGTCCTAGACCAAAGTTTGACTTAAACATGGGTTCTGGAGGATAAATGTCCTCTTCCCAAGTACGATAAATCTTAACAAGCCATTTCAGAAATGAATGTAATTTTAATTTAAGTTAATAACAATACGCGTACAAGTAAAAACATTCATCAAAATTGATAAATTGTTCGATGCATTCATTACATAATAAATTTTGTAGATTCCTTTTACTTCAATCTGGTCTGAAAGATAACGAATGAACGGCTACGCGGAAAAAAAGTAATTACCTTTATATTTCTACTTTAAAGAAAATTATTTTGCCTCAGCACTGAATAATCCACTTACCAAACCAAAGCAGTACAAAGATTCATCAACCACTTTTCTAAACACCCGCAACACTCTCCTTAAGATCCGAACAATCAATCCCCCCCAAAACTGCCTCAAAATTCGTCGCACGCCACGAAGAGACTCGACCACATCCTCATTTCCCCCTACTTTCGTCGAGATTAATTTAACATTAATTCAACATTAAGCGCGGCGAGATTTGAAAGCTTTATTCTCGTAAATACCAGCGCGCGCAGCTCTCGGGCGTTGTCCCATCTGCCCGAGCTAATTACGCTTATCTGCATTAACTTGTCTCCTCCCTTTGTCTCCCCCCCCCCCAACCCCTCGCATGTACGGTTAAGCCGGGGAAATTTCGAGCTGCCGCCGCCCTTGAATAAAGTATCAACGCGTACGCGCGTATACCTACCTACCTACCCGCGAAGTATTTCTTATTACTTACCCGTCGTTCCGATATTTATCGCCGTGTATAAATATGCGCGGCGTTGCGCGTGCGATCTTTTTCGTGGCGGGGCTGTAAATTTCAGAGGGTGGCATGGCTACAGCGAGGTTAGGGTTGCTAATTGCATGTGGCGAGGAAGGAATATTTTTGGTAAGGAATTTTTTGGTAATTTCGAGATTTGATTTTTAGTTTGGTTTGTTAATTTTATGTAATTTACAGGTTAAGAATGAAGCCAAATTTGTTAAAAATTAACAATGATTAATAAAGTTTTCTATTTATATTTTATTAATATTTTATTTTTATTAATAAAGTTATTTATTTATGTATTTAAAACTTTTTTTTTTTTCAAATACATTCACTGGGAGAAGAATTTAGTAAAAATTACTATACTGTCCCGTCAAGCTATCACAGACTATAAAAATCAAAAGATTACCCTACTTCATGCGATATTTTGTTGAAAATTAACAAAAATTTACCGTATTGTAAAATTTACTTAACTATGGTAATTTTTTGGGACTCTACAGTCTGCCGTAGCTTTAGGAGACAGTATCGTAATTTTATGCTGTTGAATTTTTAGAAAATTTAACAGAAGTTTGTAGCTTTACGTACCGTTGTACTACTTTCAATAAACAAAGCTTAACAACACTGTGTAAAAAAAGTATAAGTTTATTAGTAATTATATATATTCGTGAAAAGTTAATTTTGAATTCACTATAATTAAGTAATTTTTTTACAATTTTACAATGTTGTTACAAGCATTTTAAAAATGCTTATTACTTATTTGCACTGAATTTCTATGAGCATTCCCGCACGTGCATATCTCGCGACCATTGACATTTTTCGCCTATTATCATTTCGCTTTTATCTTGTAAATAAATCTCTAACACGACGCGATGCGCGCGTGCGTTGTTCTCCTCCTAAAGTGGAAACTGTCGGGTATACGGGGATAAGATTAGCGTTCGCTAATACATCCTCTTTAATGTTGTTAAGAATTTCCCTCATGTAACAGAGATTAGCTTAATTAGAAACTCGCAATAATTTTATCACACAGTGTTACGAGATTTACGCGAATACTTTCGCTTTAATACCATAAAACACATGTTCTGGCAATGCACAAGACATTCAAAATTATTTAAACAAAAAAATAGCTGAGAAATTTGCCTTTTTTTTAATATTTAACAATTAGTGGTGAATGTGTATTCGTTTATGTGTACGTTATAAAGCAATAGATATAAAGCAATAGATTGTTCGCGTTGCTTTGAAATATCCTTCCAATTACAGGAAAGTTTATGCTATCAAAGAAAAGAACTGCTTTATTAATGACCGGCATTAGAGACTTTTATTAATGTCCTCTTAAAATGATATGAAAGTTTAAGGGACAATTATGCTGGGCTTAATAGCGAAGGGATAATCGATAGCTAGTTAGTCGAAGGCTAATTAATTTGCCCCTAAATTTCTGACGTCATTTTTAAGTGATATCGAAACTTTAAAGTGCCATAAATAATCAGAAAATCTATAGCTTCCTATTTGAAAAACTTGATATAGGATATAACCGTGGTATCTCTTCTTTACCATAATCAAAATAATTAAAAACAGGTTTGAAGTTTACAGCAAAGTAAAAGAAAATTAATTTTACTTGAAGGTTATATTATTATTTATATTAATTTTGGATTTAGATTTAGTATTTTATAGTAAAAAAATAACTATATGACATGTTTGAATAAATTTTTCACTTAATCTCAAAAACTTATTTCGTTGCATTCTAGCGATGTAAACTTTATTTACAAATACATATCACTGAAGTTATTACTTTTAAATTTCTTTGAATAATATTAAAAACTTCATCTACTTCAAATTCCTATCAATTATTACTAAAATCCATTCATATTATAAAAAATTCGTTGCTTCAGATGATATTAAAGGTGAAATTAAAATTAAAATACAAGTTATTCCAATAATTAAATCACCTCGCAATTCCACAGCACCCATATTTGAAACTTAAAATCAGCATCAAGGATAACCGAAGCTCGACAATCAAAGGCTCTTCGCGAAACACTCCACAGACATCCGCACATAAAAGCCTTAATTAACTCTCAATCTCTTCCTTCCTTGCTCTCACTGCTGCTGGTAAAAAAAGGCTTCGTACATCTCCGTCTCGGCACTCGCGCATCGCGAAATCGAAAGTACACACGGTACGCGCGCATCATTCGCCTTTCAGCGAAGATCAAAAGCTCCCCGTTCCGATAGGAACCTATATATACTACACTCGCGTGCCATTATAGTCGCGATCGACGAAAATTCCACTACTACTCGTCCCGCCGCCGCTGCTGCACGGTTAATTAGACCCAGGTCTATGCGCTCCGCGTGCATTACTCTCGCGAGCGCGCGTTATTAATTGAAGCGCGAGTGAGCGCGCTCGATATACATATATAGAGGTGGTAGGGAGAAGGAGCTTTTAAACGCCCGGGCTAATTACAGTATTAAAGTTTTAATTACGAATCGCCCTGCCGAGCGAGCGATCCCCCCCCCCCCGCTCTCTCTCTCTCTCTGAGTATTCGATGGGTATTCTTTCAGCGGAAGAGAGCGAAAGAGGAAAAAAGTGGTAGGAGAGAGTTGAAGTTTTTAGTTTCTACTTCTTGTATCGATTCCCTCTTTTAAGCTTTCGAAGGCCGCGCGCGTCGACGCTCGGGTTGGAAAAAATCGATGTTTTAAGGGGGCTCTTCGGTGCGGTATATACCTATACTTCGTGATCTACTTTACCGGCAGCGCGCTAATGAAGAGAGCGCTGTTAATCAAATTATTCGACCCGAGATTCGCTGGAGCTGGCGCGCACTTGTAATCTATATTATACATATTAGTACGAGGAATTTCGAGGAAGAGCACGAGCACGTGCGTTAGAAGTTTGAAGTGTATTGTAATACTTCTTAATGTTTTGTCGAGGTAACTTGGAAAGATAGGATAAACAACCACAAGCGGGTGAATGTAAGGGTACATCTTGATCTTCTGTAATAAATTGTTTTTCATTGATTTTCTGATATGAGAGTTAAATGGCAACAAAGAAAAACAATGAAATGTCATCTTTTTGGCTATACGTTGAATATCAATGTACGGAGTCATTTATTGATCGCGGTTATAACTGTTTCGAGTTATAGGGTAAGAGACCGTATTAGTGTGCCCTTAAAGCAGACGACAATTTGTATTAGTGACACTTTTTAACTTACGATCATTAACAAATAATATATCCAACCGAGTAATTTATGGAATAAATCGTCTTTTTACTGCCTTTCGTTATTTTTAAGGTTAGAACCTTTTGTTTACATCACAAATGACAAAAAGGACACACAAATACGGACACGCACACTAAATAGGGACCGCTACCCCCTAACGTGATCTGCGGTTTGAAGTCCCATTTTTAAAATATTTTGAAATATGATACAATAGAATTACATACGCATACATAACATTACCATTTTCAACGATACCTCTGAATCTGTAAGTAAACTTTCGTCTGCTTCGTTGAAAAGTTTTATTCAAATATAAATTCCATGTATCAAATTTCAGACTACATACCATCAAATAATTCATCAAAAACTCCTAACAAACATTCAAAGCCCAGGCAAAATCTACCTTACACTACAAAAATCATCCTCAATTTACATACCAACATCACCCCCCTAATCCATCTACCGATACGCAAACTCTCTTTTCTTTCTGTATCGAATTCAGCTCGCGAAACGCGTAAACGCGCATGCACGTATAAACACACACTCGTAGGCGCTCGCGGAATTCATCGCGCGTAGCGCCGAGCGAATTCCGCGCGTTACCGCAACCGACCGCGATAATTTCGTTTTTGTTATACGTACACGTATACATATAGGGGGCAATTGTTTCGGCGCGCGTTGCGCAGGGAACGCGTAAATTAAATGATGGCAGTGGCGTGTACCGCCCGCAGGACGGAGAATGAACAATTTTTGTGCGTCTTAGTGATATTTTTTTTTAAAGCGGTGATTTGCTATTTTTTAATGAAGTATAGTATGTGTGGTAGGTTTTTATGTAAGTCACGTAAGATTTGAAATAATCGATGCATTCGTATTCGTACGCGGTAAGTCCATTATGATTTCGTATGTGTCTCCGACTGGAGGATGTGCTGGCTAAATGCATTTTTATTCATTAGACTCTGCTGTGCATTGTTCACTTGTCTGGCGTTCGTATGCTGCTATTTTGCTACGTTAGTTATAGCAAATATGTACACGTTTTTGTATTGCATCTGTATAATTTTAATAATCATAGTCTGCTATTTAAATATATACGCATATACATGCATGTGATGAACTTTACAGCCAAGTGCGTTTGATTTTGCTTCCTCCTAGAGGAAGCTTTGTGATAGTAATTCTTTGAGTTGTTTTAAAAACATGTTATAATTATTTCCCGAGGTGTTAGGAATCAAAATACATGGTTTTTGAAAATGTCTGTATGGATGTGTGTGTGTGTGTGCGCGTGCGCGCGCACACACACAAATTTAAACAATTAATTCTATTCATTAGAAAATATTCCAACATTTCATTTACACAAATAAATTAATTGTGAATATATTGTCAATTTTAAATAACTATCGACAACTTTAAAACGTAACGCAGGTACTAATATTTAAAACGAAATATTCTTAGTGTGTGCCAAATCAGTTCAACGCGAACCATCTCATGCGTGTAAATATACAAATACACAACTTGTGAACATGTGCAGTGTGTACAAATATGTGTATGTTTCCAGCAAATAACTGAGTAAAATAAGCTAAAACTCATTCGAAAGTCAACAGCAGTACAATTATAACCTTAAGGAAAATAATTTAAAAGTCAGGATTCTACACGGAGAGAAATATCTAAAGATTATCGCGTGGAGTCTTGTCACACAAATATCGCAAGAATCTCGTCTGCTTTATTCGCGTGGCTACTACTGATATTCACGTGAACTCGTTCTTAGCGAAAATTGCAAGAACGCCACGGGATTATGCCGGAAGCCAGAGCGTCTTTTCTCATTGGCATAGAAAAATGAATACAATATTGGATTAAAATTTAAAAAGATGGTATGATATAATTCATTATTCGCATAAAAAATTATAACAAGGAATCCTCACATTAGTACCAGGAAGCTAAATGACAATGTACTGGCAGCGGTTTTTTTAACGTGTTTAAGGTTATAAAAGAGCAGAATTCGTCGGAATCACTTGTGAATTATACATTTACGAGTGTATATTTAGTAGTTAATTATTACTAAACCATAGAAAATATAAGTAAAAAGAATAATTTTTAATAGGGAAATAAAAAATTTCACATCAATTTGTTATCAAAATGGTTTTTAATTTATAATATTTTTTATAGAAAGTGTGAGATGCAATTTTTTACCATATACCACACTATTACACAAAATATTGTTAAAACTGGAATCGATTTTTAACTATGTAAGTCTAATTTTGTTGTAGTTTTCAGTAAAACAATTATTAATACTGTATTGGTTGCATTATTACATTATTATACTATTTGTATATTATTATAATAACACAATTATTAAAGCTGATGAATGTAAATTAACATACCTTTTTAATATTAACCTATCGTGAAAAATGTTATCTCTTACTTTTTCTCACCAAACAAAGCGATTTGTTAAAGCTTACCTAAAACAAAAAGAAAATAAATAGGTTAGAAAAACAGTTAAGTAATTTATCGATAATCTAAAAATGATGTTACAAGGAAAATGTAATAATAATGATTTGTCGACACATATGGATTGAAATTTCGTAATTGTGTAAACTCCGAATCTGCATACTACGCATTAAAAACATGCAGATATAAAATTGTACATGAATATGCATGAACACGTATACAAATATAATATGCTTTTAAAAAAAAGTGTCAAGCCTATGCTGCCATTATAAGTATATAAAAATGTGAAATTTAAAAAATCCATCAAGGTATAAATTGTTAATGTCAGAAAAGTTACTGAATTCATTATAATTACATGGAAGTAGTGTAAGTCGGGTCAAGTCAGACGTTAATTTTCCTCTAACATTTTTTACAACTATACTGAACAGTAGAGCAATTAAATTTTTCATAAAATTTCATATTCTTCTATTTTATAAATCATAAATATCAACTGGATTTAAAAAATCACACATTCTCCATTAAAATTACCCTACAAAAACCCAAGAACCATAGACAAAGTTCAGCCTCCCATAATGGCTGGATATTTAATTTAGCTCTAAACCGGTTAATATATTACATTACATAATACATCGGTCTAACCCCGAAGATCAAGATATATATACCGCCACCGCTGCTACCCCAGCGATCCCTCACCGCATCCTCACCGCATCCCCCCGAAGATCTCTATGCTCTCCCTCTCCGTCATCTCCGCAGGGTCGTCACGTTCGTCCCGGAATAATCGAATGGCTCGCTCCAACTAGGGGTGCTTTAAAAATGCAGGTCGCATTGTGTGCAGCGAGAGTCTGTCATTTTTTTTCTTCTCTTCTTTTTTTAGGATGAATAGAGGAGAGCACGCGAGTGAGAGTTTTGTTTTGTACCCCCGTGGAAGAGATAATTCGCGGATATATGTGTCTGACTCTTTCTCTCTTTGGTCGCTGCATAGAAGGGGGGAGGAAAGAAGGATGCAGTGGAAAAATCCGAGAGAATGCGAGATCACGCGTGCGGAAGGAAGCGAGCGGATGGGTTGGCTGACTCGCTAGAGCTATATCGCGAATCTGCATATAGATGCGGATAGGAAAGATGGGAGGGATGTGTCACGTGTGAGTCATCCTTGAATTTCATTTTCAGAGGATATGGGATATATATTAGGAGGTGTAATCGTACGTGGCGAGAGAGAGGCAGGATGGTGTTGCAGTAATATTACTAGAATATTGATGTAACGGTATTTTGTAACGTAGATATATGCGTAGAAGATAAATCGAGACGTGAGATGGTTATGGATATGGAGTGTGAAAAAAAAATTTTAAAGAGATTGCTTTTATATCGTATTATTACTAGATTATAGTGTTTGATAGCATAAAATAATCATACAAATTTTTGTATAGCCAACACGTTAGAAAATTTGGTCACTAGACGAAAAATAAAAAATGTTCTTATGACTTACTAAACGATATTGAAATGTTGTAACAATATTATTATCATATTGTTTCAGGAATGTACTTTTAAAGTAATTAGGACAAGTGTTTTTCAGAATTTTATTGCTTCCAATTTAAAAATAAATTAATTTACATTTCAATAATACATGTATAAAACCCCGCCAACATTTTTTTCTTTTACCTTAATTACATATTTAACGAATACACATGTTATAAAGTTAAAATATGTTACGAAAACAGGAAATCAACTTCAAGAACTTAAAAAAATTTTAAAACTCGCCCAACTCTCAGTCACATTTTTCCCGATCCTCTCTTTGCCGTATACAGCGTACACCAATAAGAAGAGAAACGAACGAGACAAGATGCGCGAGACTTTTCAGGGGGGCGGTGGAAAGCTTTTTCATACGCGTATATACGCGTCCGACGGGGGGAGGGCGCTAGTGCGCGCGTAATCGGGGATTCCCCGGGGGCATCGGCTCATGCGATAAGCTGAGCGCGCGCTCACTGCTGTAGCCTCTTTACGCTTTTTTCGGACGAGCTGTGCTGGCCTGGCTTCGGCGCGCAGCTGCTGCGATGCCCGGAATCGATGGGTTGCGCGCGGATTTCTTGACTTTCTTTTTTTTTCGAGGGAGTAGGAAGGAGGACTGTGTGGAGGTTGGGGGTGATGATTGTTTATTGTTGAATGGAAGTGTGTGATGTTTTTGACCTTGTGATGTCCTCTACTTCCTAGTATACTTTATAGTAGAAAACTAAAAGATTATTATTATATTGTTTACTATAGCAAACTGAAAATATTTAATCCGAATTTATATACAATTTTCAGAATTACTTTCTTGACCGGATTGCAAAGTTATTGCTTTTAGGAACATAATATTTTCAAAAGCGAAATTAACCTAAGGTGTCACTGCTAACCTAAAAAATATAGGCAGACAAGACACGTAATACTTCACACAGAATCAATAAATATAAATTTGTTCACAGCAATAGAAAATCCTATTACGACTGTACAATTCAGATAGTACTGATCAGTCAACCAATAAATTCCTTATTTATTTTCATTCAATAAGCACCCTTCACCATCCCTATTCCACAAGAAAAGAGAACGCTCGCAGGCGTCAACTCTCTTATCACTTGGCAACGTTTTCCAGGAACAGAGGCTCGACCTAATTCAAAGCCAATCGGACGAAAGAACCAATCAGCGCTATCGGCCTTCCTCTCTCGTTCTGCGAAAGAGCGTGAAAACGCGAGAGCTCGCGGTGTCAAGTCGTCCTTGCACCAGTAACTCCGCGATTGCACACGCGCACACGTTTCGAGGGCCTATTGTGTTTGGCGTTGCGCGATGGTACACGTGGAATCGAGCAGATTTTTTTTCTGAGAAGTAGTAATGAGGCTCGTCGACCTGTTCCACAATCACGTTTCAATAAATGATGTTGTGATGTAAGGTTGTCGTTACGCTAATGATATTGTTTTGTGCATTTTCCAATGCTGTTTCAATATTTCATGGATAAATGGAACATAATCAAGTATTAAAGTTAACACAAATTTTGTTTTTTATTCATTTTCTTTAGCATTGAGAGTATATCAATGTTTCCATACAGCTTGCAATGTTGTTATCACAACATTTGTCAAATGTTATGTAAGTATCGTACTTATTTCAATCATGTTTTCTTAACTATTTAATCGATGTTTTCTTAGGAATTTCTAAATCGTTTTTTCTTATTTTCATAAAATATCACAATATCGTTAAAGACTTATTGTTATATTATTATAAATCTTAATTTAACATAATATTTACGTAATATTGTTAAACAGTAGATACAGAAAAATAGTTGCAACCAATGTTCAATACATGACATCGATTTTTTAACCTCCGAAAAAAGCCATTTTATATCAGATTCATTTAGCACTAATTGGAAAGTACGAGCCCACTCCTCGATTTTGCGTACACACAGTTTCATAAAAAAAAAACGGTGCCACATCAATACGCATCGAATGCACGAGCCGCAAAACAAATAGTTTCCCGATAACAAAACAGCGCATTGCGATCCGTCAATTGCGCGCGCACAGGAGCCTTTGAAAAGGCGCGTGTCGCATACACCGCATATACAGCTGCAGTGAAAATTTTTAATTCGCCGCCAATTTGTCGCACCCGCAGCGGCGGCGGCAACGACGCCACAGTAACAAAAACGACCGGCCGAATTTAATCCGCTTTTTGCACACCCACACTACGCGCCGGATGATATATATATCTGTAAAAGGTAATTAATAATGAAAGCCTCTCGTGTGCGTTGCGGTCGCCGATTGATTTCCGTTTAATTGGCGCCGATTGTGCGCGAAATTTATACACGATTAATGACGCAAGCGAAATCTGGGATCTCGCGCCACCTTTTTTTAGTACAGGGGTCCTCTTCCTCTGCGGTAATTATATTACGGCTGTAGAAAACGCATTTTAAGCGTCATTCAGGGCTGAAAGCTCGCCGCAATTGATGAGGGAATAATGGCCGTTAGTTGGCGTGAAAAATTCAGTTCTTCGGATAATTTCGAAGGGGGGACACTATTGATTGTGACTAATTTCCGGTGTTTGTCTTTTTAGTTCGCCGGGGGAGGGATAATCGTTACAATATTGATCAGGCCATTGTCTGCACAACGGAAGAGAAAAGCTACATGAACATCGGGTAATTAAATAATCATGTTAAAAGTGTAGGGGGTCTTAGGAGTGTCATAAATTTAACAATTTTGGTTAAATAATACTTTAAAGATTCATAATTTAAAAAAAAAAATTCACGTTAAAGGGATTCTGAAGACATATCATATTTAAAAGATGACTTTATTCATGAAACAATGGAGTCTTTGTAAGGGTCTTACGTACTCCTCAACTCATTTACAAAAACTCAAATTTTCCAGATAAAAGACAATGAAGTTCAGACAGAAAAGAAAGAAAATTTCGGAGCTAGTATTTAACGGTGCACTTAGCGGCGTTTTTGTATTTTTTCTTTCAGCAGTTCCATTTTATAATTTTACTAATTATCCGAGTTGCTCACTCTTCGTTAAGTGATTTCAAAAATGTTTAAATAGTTTGTTAAAACAAATGCAAGGTTCGATCTGTTGAGTTTGATATTTTTTCAAATTTGGTAGAAAATCATCTAGTTTTAATGTAACCTTTCAAATTCTATATACATCAATACGAAGACTCTGACACAACTAAAATTAGCTAATAAATAATTTTTTAATTAAATAAATAATTAAACTAAATAATTTTTTAAATTAAAAAGTCGACTGTAAATGGAAAAATAGTGTTTTAGTACTTTTTTCAGTAAATTACTTTTTACTATCATTTAGGGGGCTAGCAAATATCACTCAGCCAAGCCTTCAAAAACATAAATAATTTATAAACACATTCATACAACTCTCATAAATCCTACCAACCCCATATAGCTCTAACCTCTCCCCCCTCACCCAATTACCAGCAGAAAACATCTCACGCGCCGTGTAGCAGCAGCAGCTCTCTCACTCTCTCTCTCTCTCTCTCTCTCTCTCTCTCTCTCTCTCTCTCTCTCTTTCTACAACGTGCAGCATTCTTCCGCTACACGCTACCCCGCGCACGTTGCTCGCGCGTTGGCCCGTTCGCCCGTGAACGACGGGCGGTGGCGCTAAAATTTTGCGCGAAACTATAAAGAGCACACGACGACGACGACGACCTTCGCGTCGGAAGGGAAGAAGAAGGAAGGAAGGAAGGGAAGCGTAAAAAGCCGGCGGCGCGTGGAGGGTGACTAAGCGATTCCCAAGGGAGAGGGTGAGAGGGTTAGGGATAGAGAGAGAAGACGGCGACGCCAGCGGAGTGGACGAGTGGAAGGAGGAGGAAGAGAGAGAGAGAGGTGATCGGGTCGGAGGGATTTTTTCGGATTGGTGTAACGAGGGTGTTTTACGGGGTTGAGTTGCGGCGATGATGGTGTGCGCTGGAGGTTAGGTTTTCGTAATAGAGCGGAAACGTCGAATTTAATGGTTGTTGAGATGTTATTTTTCGAAAACTTTTTAACATTTTGTTAGTAATGTACACAAAAATCTGTAGGTATAGTTCTCAATTAATACTCAATTTCAGAGATTGGTTGACAAAAAACATTAAATAATGGTAACGATACGGTGATTCCCTATTTAAAATGTGAATAGTTTAGATACCGTTCTTAAAATGCTTCATTGTTTTGAATATCCCGGCAGTGTATTAATATCCACGATAATTACACAATCCTATATAGTCACAATATTTTATCGATACTATTGTAATATATTATTCGTTAGTGTACTATTGTAAAAGTATTGTGGTAATACAGTAATAATATTACTGACATTTTTTTGAAATCATTATTCTGCAGTATTCAATAACATCGTCTTAGAAAAATATAACTTTATAGCAAACTTACTTAAGTCTCTATACACAATACAAACATTTTTGCAATACTATCCAGCTTACAAACGTAACATTTTAAAAATATAATGAAAAACATACTACGCCGCTATCTATTGCAAGTTCCACATACAATGAAACCTCGATTCCTTTGTCACCATATTCAGTGAACCCAGCCCTATGTTTGCTCTTCTACAAATAATATAGATTTCCACCAGTCTCTCTCTCTTTCTCTCTCTATCTCTGCGCCTCCATCTCTCGCATCGCCCATCGCACAAAACGACAAAAAAGAGAGATCTCTCACTTCCTTCGCCACACAAATTTCCACTCCCCCCAGAGAGTCTATCGCTGTCGCACAACCATCGTGTATGTCCCTTTCCCACCCCCTACCTATCCATCCATCCATCCATCCATACACACGTACACAGACATACATCTTTACACGAGCACTATCGCTATCGTATCGGGTTTCAGGAAAAGACGCACCCCGTTTGTGCATTAGCTGCGACGCAGCGGGCGATGGGTAAACAGGGGATCGGCTTTCGCGTTATTGGCGCTCGCTTGCGTGCTCGGGAAAAGTTGGAGGCGCGAATGCGAAATTGCGGGAAGATGCTGAATGTGCAGTGTGCGCGAGGTGGATGTCGAGGGAGAGGAGAAAAGGTGGTAGTTTTCTCTCTCTCTCTCTCTCTCTGTATGCGGGCCGAATCGATTTGTCGGTTTCGATATTGGCTGCGGCTGCTGCTTGTCGAGCGTTCTTTTGTAGATGCAGGAGGTGTGGAAAAGAGTGGCTGTTTGTTGCGTGGGCGAAGGGTTGGGAAAATGTTGCTTTAATTAGAGGTTATTTACGTAAAGTTGTATTTAGAAATCAAGTTTTTACAATAGTGTGCCGAATTTGTTGTGCTGAGATTATGCCAGGTTTATGGGGAAGAGTTAATGTATTTTTGTGCCCTGAAAACCCTAATAACGGTGTTCAACTCCGTGGCAATAAAATTTGCATATCGTCCGCTGTCATTAAAATAATTTGCATTGCGTTATCCCGCCGACCAGAAGATTTTTCATTAGGCTCTTAATTTTCATTTTACGGTGAATGGCGTTTTATCTGTACACAGAGTAACTGTAAAGCTTTTTGGAATGACAGAAATAAATTGAACAATGCTGCGCTTTATTATATTATTCGATTTTATTATTGAGTTTGAAGACAATTTCATCCTGTAAAATTGGATGATGACTTATAATTTTCATAAATAAATGTTGTACAGATGATTTAGTAAATTGAAAAATATAACAGAATTATTTAAAATTATAAATTTTATCGAAATCTGTATCCAGAATGACAAATTTATTCATAAAAAACAATCAAGAAATACATATAAAACCAATTTGTTTTGAAACGTATTTATATTCATATTGAAAGAATATTAGCATAAGATAATCTTGACGGGTTAAGGAATCTTTATATACCTAATCTTTAGAATGCCGTACATAAAATATTCTGCTTGAATGGCACAATTTATTTCTAAATTCATAGAAATCTAATTTTAATTTAACGCAGCTGATTAATCGACTATGTTTCTTAATAAAATAGAAAACTTATTATTGCCCAAGAAAAATAAAACATTATCAGATAATAGCATCTTTAGCGACACTTTGATACATAACATCTTTGATATTGATATCTGAGAAGTTGACCTAACCTCTTTGAAAAAAACGAATTCACAACAAAATTTTTGCTCAAACTCCGTCCCTATTCGCCGACAAAAAACAAAAGAAAAAATCAAACAACGGACAAATAAACTTCATCAGTGTCTTTCAAAAACGAAAAAGAAAAAACGCGCTCCTCGCGCAAGGTAACGCACTTTCGAAAACCCGAACGTACTCACACACACGTATTTCCACTATCACGCTCGCCCCGGTCGCGTATCGCGGAAAAATGATTTTTCGATCTGTCGGGGAAATCCGATTGTGCGCCTCTATCCGGCGAAGAGTGAGAGAGCGAGAGAGATTCCAATATACATCAGCGCGTGGAGGGCGTTTCATGGGCCAATGGCTCGGAAAAGCCCGCCCGCCCGCGCTTTTTAAAGCGAGGCGCGCGGTTTCTTGCGACGCGAGGGCTGCACACCTGGAAGGAAGGGGGTGCGAAGGTGATGTATCGATTT
This sequence comes from Torymus flavipes, assembly GCA_030522905.1. Classification (NCBI taxonomy): domain Eukaryota; kingdom Metazoa; phylum Arthropoda; class Insecta; order Hymenoptera; family Torymidae; genus Torymus; species Torymus flavipes. The sequence goes on along the minus strand of JAPYZO010000294.1, from coordinate 29,882 downwards.
GGAGTACCTACCGAGGAAGATTGTCTTGGAGGGTAAGGGTTTAGTGATTTAGGTGCCACGTTGGAGTGGGGTTTTAAGGTTAGGATTTGTGTGGTAAATTAACCTTAGAGTTGAGGTAAATTTATCGCCCACTTTAATGGTTTACAAGAGAATAGCTGTAATTAATTGTAGTATTTTTTGCCTTGTATAAATATCTCAAGTGCCAAGTTTCAAATTCAAGTTCAAGTTTCAAATAGTTGTATGAACATTTAATGAATAACAATTGCAACATTAGCTTCTGTTACTATACCTTTTTCCTAGAATGCCTTATCAGAATTAACCAACCGAAAATTCTATAAACATCGACTAGCATGAATTTATATTAACAGCAGAAAGTATTTTCAAAGAAAAAAAATTGGTATTAAACCGAAGCAATTTCGACTGCGATTATAAATCCTTTTAAAACCATTAGAGATGTTATTAAGTGTTGCGTATATATACGGGAGGAAATCTCGTGCACGCCTGGTGAATTAAATTCTCAGCTTCTACTCCTTTTCGCATATTTATTTCAGTCATTTTAAATATTCGTTCGATGGCATACCAAATTGTAAAATATGCATGAAACGGTGTAGTTATTATTGAACATTCTCGGAAAGAAAAATCCTGGCAACTAAAAGTAGATAAAAAGATCCCACCGGTTTATTTATTAAATCACGTATATTAACCCTCCTTCCACCATCAGCGCCCATCTAATCACTCGACACGGCTCGATTCACCCGGATTCAATACTTTAACCCATTGCCAACCACCATTTGAAATTGTCGCAATATAACTCTTCCCCCCCCCCCCTCTCTCTCTCTTTCCACTCGCACGCGCACGACTTTTTATTGCGCAGGCACACGGGATAGGTCAACAGCTGTTCCCATCCGCGCACGAATCCTCATTTCGCTGGAAATTAAATTCGCTGAGCGCGAGTTCTTCGAGGAATTAGCAGGAATTTTTTCGCTTTTTTTTCGATGACGCGCGCATGCATACGATCGACTGGTTTTTAATCTCGGAACCGATAGAGAGAGGAGGCGGATTTGGCCGGTAACTGGAGCGCAGGTAACCTCTCTAGCTCTCTCGCGAATTTTTCCGCGAAACTGTGGTGGCGGGAGGGGATTTGGTGGAGCGAACGAATTACATGGAGGGGGAGGAGCACTGAGGGATACGTAAAAATCGTTGTAAAATGCGCGTGAAAAACTGTTCATGTTTGATCGACAGCAAAAAAATTACCGAGGTTTGCGCTTTTTTGCAGATTTGGCGTACTCGCATTACGCATTCTTTTTATGTTTCATTATGGCCAGTCATGTTTAATGGAAATATACACGTTGAAAGCAAAGAATTTTTTCAAGTTTGTATGTAAATCCACGTACAAAAGCTATAAGTTTTGCTGTTTTTTTAGTGTTTCTTTTTAATTTATTATTGTATAACGAAAATTCGATAAACGAGAAATACAATAATTTAAATTTATATGTTATTTGTTAAATTTTCTGTTAAATATAAAGATAATTCATACATTTCAAACGAATAAATTGCTTCAGTATTAATAGTATTTTATACGACTATATCAGACAGAAGAATAAACGCAGGTGATTTTTTACTCATTGGCGATGTTTTTGCTACGTTCCGTAAGCGTAATCAGGACAAATTACATTTGTAAAATTGATATATTTGTCAGTGCTACTTAATTTTAAATTAACAAAAATTTTCGAACCTTAGTTCTAACTATTGATAATGGTCTCCTTTTAATTCAATTTGTTGCTCCTTTGAATTTTAACACATTTCACAATTCTATAATGAATAAATAAATAATTCTATTTGTAAAAACCGAAATTCAATTTATAACGTCACCGCTGAAAAACAATTTTGCCACATAATATTTGTCGACACCCATCTTAATCTTCACAATTACCATACTAAATCACTCGATACCGCGCAACCATCCCACTCTCCCCTCCGTGACTTATCACCCTATTTTTTTCAAAACGAAGCTACATCCGTCACACCACCCTCCCAACTAACCTAAAAACCCACGTGAAATCGAACCGGAACTCGCAGACGTAGCGTACAATCAGGCGACATTTAAGAGTTTTGTGCAATCAAAAGCGGCACAAGAGTGCCAATTAAAAGTTACCGTCCCTCACTGCAAAGAATTCGGCTCAGCGAGCCGTAGTGATCGACTCGTCGTCGCATCGATTTCCTCCCTCGCGCGAAACGAGAGGAGAATGACGCGCAATAAGACGGGAAGGGTGATACGAGGAGAGTGACGGCTGTGGTAATATAGATAGTTGGCGAGGGAGAGAGCGCATGGGAATGCGTATTAGGGAAACTGATGATGTGTGTGATGAAAGATGACGTTGGGTGCCAGGGAAATATGACGAAAAATTAGGTCTCTCTCTTGCCGAAGTTAACTTGTAATATCAACTATTTCTGAAACTTTCCTAATGTGAGCGCTTACACATTGTTTTATATTTTTTCAATTTCGAAATTTTTCTCAATAATGAAGTGAAGTAAATATGAGGTTGGGCGCCACTTTATTAAATCTTGTAAGTACAATGGAACAAAATTTTTTTTACAGGTGAAGTGTCTGTCGAAAAATTTACGTTACTTTAAAAAAAAAACTTAAAAGAATACTTGTTTTGAAGTTTTAATATATTAAAACTTTAAAATATAATAAAAAAGTTAAGACTAAACTTCGTCATTTCAAAAACTCCAAAATGAAAGCATACGTTATATCGAAAATAACGAAACAATATTCTATTCAAAATTTCCTATTCCGTTTGAGAACTAAATTTATTTACCGTGAGCAAGTAGCACTTTAGTATGATAAAATTAAAATTTTTCTGGAATTTCTTAATTTTAAATCTTTAAACGAGTAAAATTACAAATTCAATCGAGAAATTCCGACGATACCCACTCGAAGCCCCCTAATTTTCATTCCCTCAAGAGAAAGAGAACGAGAGAGAGAGAGAGAGAGCGCTAGCCGAAAACAAAATACGCAAACTTCGCGGATATTATTTGCCCGATAATATCTCGAGCACTCGTCCTCCCCCTCTCTCTCTCTCTCTTTCCCTCTCCCTTTCTTTAGCCCTGGCTAAAGTCGAGCGAAAAGACGAGCGAGCGCGCGAGCGAGGCAAGCGAAATCCTAAGCGCAAAGTTCGAGCGGATGAATTTCCGTTACAACACGGCGCGCAGCTCTGCGTTCGAGTGGCGCCCAACGACGGAGACGGCGGCCAACTCCACTCGGCAAGTTTTCGAGCGGAGCTTTCAATTACCTCTTGATTCGACGGTGGGGTGTATGTATATATAACCCAGGCTGTGCCGCTGGGTAACGCTGAAAACAAGAGTGTTTCGCGCAATCGCTGTGTAGTGGAGGCTTTCGACGAGGAAATGGCTGGCCGGAGAGGGATAGGGAAAATGAAATATTGAGCGTCACGCTTAATATATTGCGCGATAAGGGGATCTTGGGGTTTTAAAATTTGCATATTAAATTTTATAGCGATCACTGTGGAAGTCAGTACGTGAAACGATAATCTATTTCAAAGGAATATTTGGAATTAATAAAAATGAAGATTTTATTTTTTAATTTGAGAATATTTGCAAAAATAAAAGAAAGTTTGTTTACAAATTCGTCTTAAATAAAAAAGCTGAAAAGTCAATCTTAAATAAAAAAAAAATCTGCTAGCATTTAAACGTCACATGACTAAATATGGCGCCCAAAATAGCATATTTCTCCCTTAAACTTCAATCATTCAAATCCCTTTCAATAGTTCACAACGTTGCTCTGGGTTCGTAAATTAAAAAATATATTTTACTCCCAGAAGCTCAAGAGTTAACATTTATAAAGATTTTCGTACTAAAAAACTACTTTTCCCCAAACAAAGCACCCGCTGCACAAGGAACTCTGCATTTCCCTCAACGTTACCTTAACCTACCTCTCACTCTCTCACCACGGAAAATCCTCCTCTCTTCCTGCACTCGAGTCCTCGGAAACCAGCGACACCACGGTGCGCACTGGATATTGTTATCATCTTTCCATTTCACAGGCGTGCACGCGCTCGCGTCAAACGCGAGAGGCCGAGTTCACCTCTCGCGCAGGGGGGTGAGCCCCCCCCCCCTCCCGAGTTGAATAAGCAACGGCCGGCGTCGCTCCGTCGCGACTACCGCTATACACATACCCACACACACGTACACGCATACAGACATATATACACCGCCCTCTTGTCTCCGCGCCAAGGAGAAAAGAATGGCAGCGCGCAAGTTAAATGGGCGCTGAATGCGAAAATCCCTACACCCCCTCCGACCCATGCCGCCCGACTTTTCCGATAAAGCGCGTGCCAGACTCGACTCGGCCTCGGCTTCTTTTTTATTTTCGTTTTCGCCGGTGTGCCTCCTTCTTTATCGGTTTCTCTCTTTACGCCGCAGCTTCGCGACGGGACGCGTTATGCGCGCTGGTGTAGTACTGCTGCTGCTGCTGCTGCACACGTCAAACGCAGCGAGCAAGCGGAAAAGTTTGGGATGAAAAAAATGCAGCGTCGCCGCGGAAATATATGAGCGCTGCGGCGCGGAACACTTTCACTCGCTTCCGGTGCGCGAAACGTAAAAAGTTCTGAAAGGAAGTGGGACTGTTTTTTTTGTTTGAGGTTATGTACGTGGAGTTAAAGCAATTGCTGCACAGTTGCGTGTTGCATTGATGAGTGTGCAAATAAAGTTAAGAGGTCTTATGTTTGAAACGTGTGATAGATTTTGACACCTGAGATTTAATGTTATGTTAAGAGTACTGAATTAAACAACGTATTTATTACTCGTTTTTGGTTCCGAGGTTATGTTTAAAAAAAGTTGATTATATTCTAGTATCTTAGAATGGAAAACTTAACATTTTACTCAACTTTACAAATTTAGAATGAATTTCAAATGTTTGGGAATAGCGTTATTTTCGAAGGGTTCACAAAATTTCGTTACAGAGCACTCACAACTAATCCGTGGCAACCTATTTCACCCAATTCCACATAAAACAAACCATAAAAATTTTCAATTCGGCAGAAACTATTTCCGCGACGCATTCCACCGCACACAGAGACGTATATACCCGCGCGCGACATTGAATGGAAGGAACGTACTCGTCGACCAGAGAACTCGACGCGGACACACACTTTTATACACTTTTGTTACGGTCGCGCGGGATTCTGGAAGGAAGTTTTATCGGCGCTAAAAGGCGGACAATCGCACTGAAAATTTTATAGTTCTTCAGCGCCCGCCCCCAAGTGCTTTTTTACATTTATCACCCAGCGTAAGCGTGTGCGAGCTTTGCTTTCGTAAACGAAGTTTGTGCAGCGCAGAACCTGGAAATGACGAAAAGTGGCTAAACGGCGATCTTTCATTAACTTTCTTAGATTGTTTTAACTTTTTATTTTCACTTTTAAGAGCGTAGAGCGGGGGCAAGGGACAAGGACTTAAGCACATCGTTGGTTTTTTTTCTAATCTATTTTTTGTTTACTATGTAACGTAATTATAACGAATAGGTCAAGGAGAGGAAAGTCTTGCTCTTTGTCCTTTAATTTGTACTTTTTTACAATTGCAGAGGCTGTGACAAATAGATTTGAAAAAATCCGTACCAATTTAATTATCAATTTTTACATTTTCCAACTCCGAGCGATCGCAATATTTTAGTTTCACCAGAATTATTCCAGATCAAACCTAAATTGAATGCGAAGCAAAGTTGAACGCCATCAGTACTTTATGTCTGTTGAGTTTACATTGATGCGATCGATGTTTCACTATAGTATCGAAAGCGAAATAAAATTCCACAGCCGTAGAGTCTAACCCCGCAGCCGCGTCGGGCAATCAGCGAAATCAAATCATACCAATTTCACTTTATTTGATCGAACTTATAAAAGACAATATAGCCGCGCGATGGAAACGAAAAAAGATATCAATCCGAACTGAGATTAAATTTTAAATCAAGATTGATTTTGAGGTTGTCGGAGATCATCGTGAAAAAGGCTCGTACTTCTAGTGTGATCAAAATTTAAACTTCGCTCAAAATTGTGAAAGTTTCATTTTTATCGAATATATTTGTCCAAGTTTGAATACTATTTGTTCGTATAAAAGCTCTTGAACGCCAAAGAGAGGATTTCACAAATTTTCGAAATACCAGTATTGAATCACCTGCCTGCAATATTGTTTTTTTGCTATACCTATATTAATCTGGCACTTTTTTTTCAATTTTGCCAAATATCACCACAAAATCTGCAAATTTGAATTGAAACATGTTTAAAGTCAATCCATTTTTAACATTTCTTTCATTGAGAAAAAGTTTTGACAACAACGTTCGATGTGAATTGTCAAATTCGCACAGACAACCATCAAATTAACGTTTATCACCAGACCAACATACAGAACTATGAATTTCATACCAAAATTACATGCCAAAAGCACGCGGCTCCACATCCGCAACTTATTCAGACCTTCCAACTCTGCGGCAAAAAAGCGTTTCAGCTTCCGCCGTCACATCCGACAAAAGCACTCGGCAATACCCCCATGAAACTCTCTCTCTCTCTCTCTCTCTCTCTCTCTCTCTCTCTCTCTCTCTCTCTCTCTCTCTCTCTCTCTCTCTCTCTCTCTCTCTCTCTCTCTCTCTCGCTCTCTTTCTCTCTCTCGTTTCCAAGCCTTTGAGGGCGAAAAAAACAACTGCGCGGGAGCAATTTTTTTTCTCGTCCACGCGCGAGCCGAGTTCGCTAACCGGATTGAAAATTACGTCGCGCAGTGCGCGATTTAATTTCGGAGGCCACGACTGGCGTTAATGACGTGTCAGAGAGAGAGGGAATGAGAGATAGAAACAGAGATAGAGAGATAAAGGGAGAGGGAGAGTTGCGTGCAACGAAGTAGCGAGTGGCGGTAGAACAGTGAATATTGAAGGACGAATTAAGAGTTGGTTTTTGGTACGTTAAGTGATACGATTGAGTGTTTGTAAAATGAGTCGAGGTTTTACAGTTTCATTGTTGATTAAGTTGAATTGATTTGACTGCTTGTAGAATTTCATTAAAATGTCAATGAAAGGCTTTGATATCTAAATTGGTCAATCAAATTGTCGTCCCTGGTGCTTGTCAACTTATTGACAGTCTGAAATTCTAATGGTCCGGATATCGAGGGATAGGATGGTGAAATTAGGTTGCAAAGAGAAAAATCACAACAGTTTTTTCATTTTATTTCTTCTTCCAAATTCCCCAGTAATAATTTATCTAATCAAATGAAGCTGAGAAACTAAGAATAACACTCGAATTGTGCCTTTCAATTCTCATACTAATCTACCACCCCCAAACCCAACGAAAATGGTATCATCAACCACCACCCTGCCAATCATTTTTTGTCACAATATTTCGCAAATAATATACATAACTACCCATTCAAAGCCAAATCAAGCCTACCAAAATCACACAATTTACATGCAAACAAAATTCCGCGGTCCCCCAAAAATCACGGAAAATTCCCTAGTCCACGAGCAGACGTAAATTACGCGCGCGCGTGCAGCACTGACGAACTAAAGAGCCTCCAGAAAAAAGCAACCACGAGGCCCTCCGCAGACATCCGTTACCCGCGGAATCCTGAATATGTGTAGTACGCGTACGCGGGGAGAACGAGGCAACATGAACGGCTGACAACTAATACAAACCGATTTGAAAAACTGTCAGTCGCGACGCGGGGGGAATCGAAACGTGAACGCACGTTCCCTCTCTGGAAAAAAAAAGAAAGAGGGGACTTGCATGGGGTGGCGGGCCAAAGGAATGCGAACGGTGTATGCAGAGAGCTTTCGTGCGTGTGTGACGCCGGGTTTTGGGAAGCGAAAAATCGCGGCGGCAAGAAGGGTGTGCTGTTGTGTTTTGTCAAGATTTGAGGTTCGAGTGCGTTCTTTCTTTTGGATTTATATGGGCTATTGTAGTACGAGCGACTGTCTTTGAATGTCTGATAGAAGAGAATGGTATTTTAATACTAGGTATATGTTTGGTGGTGGTTTTGTATACTGAAAATAATATTGTTTTGATATTGTTTCAATATTGTTTTAATATTGTTTCAATATTGTTTTGATAATATTTTAATATTTCAATATTATTTTAATATCGTTTTAATATAGTTTCAATATCGTTTCAATATTGTTTCTTTATTGTTGCAATATTGTTGGATATTGTTTCAATATGGTTTTAATATTGTTTCAATATTGTTTTGATATTGTTTTAATATTTCAATATTATTTTAATATAGTTTCAATATCATTTCAATATTGTTTCTTTATTGTTTTAATATTGTTGCAATATTGTTGGATAGTTTTATCAGGATTGGAATTTTTTTTATTTAGATAATGGTCAAATAAGAATAGTAATTTTTGTAGCTGGCATTACTGGTAGCGGGCGATCATCAAAGTTGAGCAGTGATGGCCACGAATAGTACGCGAATGAATGATCGATTCGCCGCACCAATAATGACATTTTTAATGATGTTTTTCGGCAGGTGGAAGTACATAGTATAGGTATACATATGTGGGTGTCTATAGGAAAATGCGAAAATAATAAACTTTTGATAGGGCTGTAAGAGAAAATCTTTAAAGTAGAGAATTTAGAACCAAACATTGCCCTATGCCTCTAAACCGTGAGGATGTCCTATAAAATGGTCCGGCAGCCTGTCAGGAGGGAATAAGAAGTGAAGAAAGTAAAATAATAACTTTTAAAGTATATCTCACACAAGTTGGTTTTATAATAAAATAACGTTATTAAAGTATTATTAAAATGTTGCTTATAAAGGTATCAGATTTTAAAGGTGGACCAACTTACATCGTATAGAGATTCATTGAAGATTGACTGCGACTCACCTGGAATAAAAAAAACAATGGTATGTTAGTTGTAACGTCTAACTAAAAACATCATCGATTGACAGACAAATCGATAATCATAAACATGGACTTCTATTGGTTTCTGGGTATAAATACTGGGACTAATGATTACGAACCAATCACATTCTTTCGATCCTTTGTTTAGCCACACCTCCAACAAATCATCCTAAACCAATTGCAAAACCTACCGCGGCACGTTTGTCAAATTAATGGGGCGAACTCCCGCCAAAAAGACACACATGCTCAAAAAAGCAAAGCGAACAAAAAAAATTCTAAAGAAGCTAATTAAAATTAAAGATGAGTGTGCGCCATGCGCGCGACGCTGCCGAGAGAGAGAGAGAGCGCGCCTGTGTTTGCTGAAGAGCTCGAGAGCGCGCGCCGCCCTTGAGTAGCTCCTCTCCTCCTCTTTTCTTTGCCAGACAGATAGCTAAACTTTTAAGGCCCTCTGTGCACGTCTCTCTGTGTGTTTGTGCGTGAAAATGCGAAAAGGAGCGGAAAAAATAACGGTTAGCGAGTGAGAGAGGTATGCTTTTTGCGAGTATTCGAGGAATTCGAAAGTGGGAAGAGAAACGCGCACCTATCTTGCAGAATATATTTGTGCGGTGCAGTTTTGAAACTTTAAATGTTTTGGATTCGATTTTTTAATGTAGTGCCAAGGAAGGAAGTTAGTTTGATTTTTTGTGCAATTATTATAAAATATATCCTCACTGAAAGTGAGTTATAGTTTACTATTTATTACATGACCGGTATCCATTTGAAGTTCCATAAGTACCTTTCAATTGAAATACAGAAACATATAATTGAATCTTCGACTATTTTTTAAACACCATAGTAAATTACGAACCATACAGTTAATTACAACTACCGCAGCTAACCACGAATTTCCAAAACTTTCCGAACGCCGGAAGTACTTCGACTTTAATCTCAAAAACGTCGTTTGGATATTTTTCTCTCCGCGAAAATTGTTGTTATTAAATCCAATATTGCCGCGCGCGCATAACGATGTTCTCTCTCGGTTTCTCTTTGTGCGGCCTTTCGTGTAACCTTTTTATTATGGAAATGAGCCGCCGCGCGGCTGGCATTAAAATGAAAAATTTCGTCAGCTTATTTTCCGCATCAAAAGTTTTGAATGTAAATATAATAACAACGCGACGTATCACAATGAAGTTCGCCGTGAATTTTTCGCGACAAACCGGGAAGCTTTATTAAGTCGGACTAATTATGCGGTATTGAATGATATAACGGTCGTGTGGATACGCAAAAGTTTCACTGTTTTACAAAGCAGAAGCAGAAATGTGACTTTACTAATTTACACCAAATAACATGGCGGTTGTCGGTTCACGATAAAGCTTTTTTAATTATTAAAATAAATTGAATTGATTTTTAATTTCTTGTTAACACAAATATGTTACATTACAACACTATGAAAATTGTGTAATTTGAATTTATTTTCAGTTCGTACAGTTATCCACTAATTTATTCTTCATATTTTTTATTAAATTTACCGTATTCCAAAATAAAAAACTTTCCTTTTCCAAAGCGACAATATACCGCTGCAACGAAATATTTCGACTACCCACAAAAAAAGGAATGAAATAACCGTGATATACGAATTCACATCAACAGTTACACCCATTCAAGAGACTCCAAAGTTCAATTAAAAAAAAAAAGAAAAAAAAAACGAATAATCCCTAGTCGTTGCTGTCGTGCACTACGTATCCTGTAGTTAGCAACAATGCGAGCGCGCGCGAATCAGTCGGATCGGAGATTATTAATTGTGAGATCCGGCGTGCAGTCGAGAGGAATTTTTGTACGCGGGGGTTGTTGAGAGACGAGCGAGCGAGCGATGCGATGGGAGTTTTTTAGGCGGGCCGATCGAACGAAATGATACAGGTAATAGTCGGCGATTAGGGAGACTGAAAGCCGACTGAAAGCGAACTCGATGACGGGATACAGAGAGGGAAACGAGCCGATATATACGCCAGCCCCGCTTACGCAGTGCTCGCAAGCGCACATTGCTATGTCTGTGCATACGTGGGCCATTCCGCGTTCGCGTCCGTTCGTCGGTGTCTCAGGGATTTCGTTGGTTCGTGGAAAACTGGCGAATGAAGGTTTTCCAGTTGTTTATGTGGATTGGAAGGTATTGGATGTACGAAATCGTACGTATTTTCATTCTATTCGCTGATCCGAGTATGTTGTCATATCTATTTTTTTAGGTTAAATTTTTAATAAATTTAAAATACTTATTCATCTTTCAGATTTTGGATTTTGTTTAAAATGATAATGACGATGTGTGTTTTGAAAGTAAGAAGAAACATTAGAATGGTTTCGAACATCCATCGTATATGAAACAAATATATCTGTAATTTAAATAACTGCTGGTTCAGTATAGTTTTAACTATATTTACTTGAATCTAAATAAATATAAATTTAATATTTGAATCAAATCCTTTTTACTAGATCATAAAATACTCTTCAGTAAACTACTATTATAAAAATAATCCTATTTAAGATAATCGATCGTCAATTCAAAACTCAAACTCGATATTGAATGGTCGATTTCATCGGGGTTTATTAAAAGATTGACGAAATAGCATTATTTTATAGAAATATTTTATTCAGGACAAGTAGTCCAAAGTGCCAAATAAATTAAAGCATCCAATACATGACAAATGACAAAGCCAAAATAAAATTATTGTGATTGGTTCGTATAATCTATAATAATTTATAGATAGGTGATTGGTTACAAGTCAGCGGAATTTTTTAAATAATTAAACATTGAATTTAGGAACTATGTAGGTATTAAAAAGATATTCTGATATCTTTAGTTAAAATTTAATAAATTGATACTTTTCAATGGATAAAAAAAAGTCATTATAACAATTCTAAATTTCAATTTTTTAATTTCTGGCAAGAACAAAGTACGCGCGAACCTTGCTAATTAATGCAAAAAAAAATGAACGTACACAAAACAGATAACATCGTAGCACCTATTCAATGTAGTCTGCCACAAACACGCCACCTCCCACGAACATCGTCTCTCGCAGCCCACCGCGAGACTCCCTTATATTCACCTCCTACATCTCTCCCCGGGCAAAAAAACGCTGCAACCTCAACGCGGAAGTCTCCCTGTAACCGGCGACTCGTGACGGCGACGCGCACGAGAGAAGAGAGGGATTGAAAGAGTCGCGCTTGGCAATCGATTCGCTTTTTTTGCCCGGCTTTCTCTCTCTCCTCCCTACTTTCCCGCGCGACTCTCTTCTACCTCTTTTTTTCGAAAATCACCGGCAGCAGCGGAATTTTATTTCGATCGTCGGCGGCCGCCTAATCAATCTCGTCTTTTTCGAGGTCGAAAGTGAGGGATTCCGAGGACGACTTTTCAAGATCACGGGTAGACGAGAAGAGGGTAGAGAGCTTAGATGGAAGAGAGAAGGTTGTGTCGAGGAGGTGAGTTTCCGCGATTTTTTAGGATCTCGAGCTTTTCAGAGGATGAATAGCCGGATTTTTTCCAGGTGTTACTGGATGAGACTTTTTATCTGTCTGCGCGAATGCGAATGGTAATTTTGGGATGGGAAGTACTAGGGTGACGCATTAGGTGGAACATGTTTTCGTTAGTATTGGTAAGGAGATAATATAGTGACTTTTTGTCGTTATTTAAAAAGCTCGAGTTGGGATTGATTGATAAGTTTGACTGTGAGAACAATAAATGTAAAATTATGTTTTTGTCAACAAACAAAATGAACTGTAAATGTATTCTCATAACTTTTCGTAGACTCTTTTTGCCCAAACAATGATTTACGATTGGTTCGTACACTCTGTTGAGTTTTTCCAAGGTAGAAATTGTTATTACACGCATCAGTATATCCTAAAAATCCTCAAACAAATTAAATTAAAAACTAAAGAGTTAAAAAGCATTGGCTACAAAACAAGATAACATTTCAAAATTGAATCTCAAGACCCTCGACGCCCTCGACACTCTTACACACTCTTCCACACACCCACACTCGACAAGGAAAGAACAAACGAAGGCGTAAAAGCTTGTTCGGCTGCCGCTCCCCGGCGCATCTCATCGGCCGACCTCAAAAGAAGATAACCACAAGGACGACGAGGAGGAGGAATGCGCGGCTGTATACCCACGAGTCGTCGTCGTCGTCTGGAGTTTGGCACTCTGGCGGCTCGAAGCCATTTAGCTCTCTCTCTCTCTCTCTCTCCTCACTGCGCGTCTCCCTAGAGAGTGTAAGAGAGACATGCCTCTCGTCGACTTGTTAGTCATAATACACGGGGCCCGTAATCATCGCGCCACGCGGGGCTGCCGAGACGACGACGTCTCTTATCTCCCAAAATTGAGGACTCGTAATACGGTTGTCATAGCCATCGGGGAAGGACTCTGAAGTGCGTGTGCGATGGAATATGGGGGAAAGTGGGTTTACGCGTGGTATTGGGTTAGTGTTCTAATTAAGTCGCGAGGGAGATTAAGAGCGAGTGCCGGCGATCGCCAGGGGCTGATTCATTGGAGTTTTAATTTGAATGAAAGATGAAGAGGTTGGATTGGAAGTAGGACAGTTTTTGGAATGATGATGCATCGCGTTATTAATTCAATAATGTTTTCGAAAAGTTCATTAGTAGAATTTTAATTAAACTAATGATAATAGTGTATAAGCGTTTGGTATCACTTTCGTAGCAATGTATGCGTGTATAATTTTTGAATCAGTAATTATATAAAGGATTTATACGATATTCGTATCGTAACATTATGAAAACAATATTGCAACAATATTACTACAATGTTGCACACAAAAGTGTTTGCCATTCAATGAACGGCTTAAGATAAATTTTGCAGACAAAGATTTTCTAGGGTATATAAGGCTCCTTTGAAGGGGAAAGAATATTATTATTGTAAAATGTATTTCACATAAATTTTCCGTATTGAACCTATATTCTAACCTATTTCCTTATATATACACTATTAGTCTAATCAATAACCTTCAATTTTTACATCATAGATAACATGTTAGATATAGTGTTTAGACGTAACAATGAAAAAACATTGCAATAATATCATTTTATTATTATTTACGAGCACCATTCAAACCATACCATCACATCAATCAACCTCCATCAAGGCCAAATTTTTCAATATCAAACCAAATTATTTCCAACCTACCTTCGCCTACAAAAACAAAATAACACCAACAAACCTCACACACCAAAGAATCTCATCAAACAGCTTATTTACCACTTTGACGCACTCTACTCAGCACCTACCAGCATCAGCGAGCAACGCATCAAATCTTTAAAACGCATAACGCGTACTCACATATACGCGTGCCTATATCGACTACTATACTCCACCTCTCCGTATATACCGAAAGGAGCTGCTGCTGCTGCTGCTGCTGCTGCTGCTGCTGCTACTGCCGACCTTTTTTCATTAGCCCTAACCCAACGCGCGCGCTCGCGCTTACTCAAAAGAACAAACGCGCGCAAGGCGAGCTCGCGCGCGCACCAACTTTGAAGTTCGTTATACGCGCGAGCGCGCGCGCGTACGGGTAATTTCGAAACTCTTCTTTTTCCCGCATGCTGCACGCGGAGGCGGCGGCTGGCAAAAGGGGTAGGGGGAAGACGCGAGGAAAATATTGTTCGCGCGAGAGAGAAGCCTTTGAGGCCGTTCTCTCAAAGTTTGCGCGCTTGCGAGCGAGAGACGAGTTTGAGGAGTTGTCTGAAGGGTGAGAGTGAGAGAGATCTAATGTGAGACAATCGTCGTATCGGCGAGCTTGGGGTGTTCTCGACGCAGGTGCCGCCGCCTTTGAGAGAGCGAAGATGCTCTTCGCAGTGGCTGGGATATGAGGTTTGTAGGTGCGGAGTGGACGGGCAGGGAGAGAGGCTGGATGGGCAAAATTTTGAGATTCGGTTGGAAAATGTTTGACTTTGCCGTGGGTAAATGTTTTGAATGCTTTGAAGTGGAGATATTCTTTTTGTTTCGGCTGTATTGTAGTTGGCGAAGTTTGAGGCGGAGGTTTGTGGTGGTGGTAGTATTAATGTTATGGATCTGAAGTTTGCATCGTTATGGAGTGCAAAGAAATAATTTTTTACAATTAATCAAAGTTATAAAGCAATGGAAATTTTATTTAAATCTTTATTATAAATGTATTTGATATACTATAAAACAATAAATGTACACGCAAAATAAATAGTAATTATTATAAATTAACCGATGGAAAAATTCTTATCAGTTTATTATAAATTTATTCACTTCGTTGCATTACAACGTGGGAAACGTCAGTTAACCATTTATGTGTTGTGGTCATTTTATTGTTATATTGTAGCAACCATTTTACAACGTTGTAACAATACTTTGTTGATCTTGAAACGTTAATTTTTCACCGGTTTCAAGTATTGAGTAAATGATAAACGACAAAAATACATTTTTGAAAGGACTCATTAATATTCTGAAGTCGTAACGTGAAGTTTAAATCAAACATTATATTAGTTTTAGATGATGTGAACTTTCTAATCAAACTTATCACCGAAATTATTGCCTTCATTAAATTTGCTAGTGGCGGTAAGTTCTAATTACTTAACTAATTCAACTGATAGTAGTCTGTTATTGGCTGATATTTGATTACTAGGTACGACAAATAATTAGTACAAGCACACCAAGGATATTCTATATCATTCTATTTGACTCCTATTTAGGCTATATTAAAGGGATGGAACACCTGTGAAAATTGAATTTAAAAATAAAATCAAGTGTAGAATTTAACAGATTCTCACTGTATCATTTATCAAAGGAAAATTGTTAAAACTTTTCACAATTTCTATTGTATACTTCCTGATAGAAAATTAATCATATTTTATAGCTAACGTGTTGATTAAATGAAAGCTTTTTTAGCAAAAAATAATGTAATTCGTCTAAAAGTTCTACTATTACTTAAAGTACATATTTTATTATGAAGTGTAAATGACATAATTTATTTCGGATAAAGTTGACTGAAAAATAGTTAGCTTCTGGTTCAGATTTCTACCAGGTCTGTTCACCGATAATTACAAAAATTTTAATTTAATAAAAATCTACATATAAAGTTCTTTCAACGTTCTTACCGTTTTACAATTTTGTTAACTCTTCATCACTACAAACCATTAACAATTTCCAACCTCCCAATGCACTCATTAAAAACGCTGATAAGTTTCCAGCACGAAAAGTCTTCTCCGAAATAAAACACTAAAAATAAAATGGAATAAATCACGAACGCAGATCTCGCGAACCCTTCCGACAAAATGAAACACTGCAGCGCACCGAAGGTGTCGGCACGACGACGACGACGGCGACTTCTTCCAGATTGGCACACAGAGCGGCTTATCCGTGGAAGCTCTCTTTCGCCCCCGTCGAAAGAGATTCGCACTCCGTTCCTGTCTCCCAAAAGTTTCTCTTCTCTCGCGGCGGCACCATCCGTTTGGATCTGAAGAGGTCGTTTATCACTCTCTCCCTTTCATTAGTCATCGATTCACCCGCGGATTTTCAATATTCCCGCGGGCGGACGAGGAGAGGTGAGATTTTTCTCGGCGATTGCCTCGCGCACCTCCTCCCGCTGATTACTTTGCAGTGGCGTGGGTTTGTGGGAAAAAAGTTGGCGAATGGGATTAAGTGATGACGAATGAGGGGTGAGGGGGAGGGTTAAGCGGGATACGATGGCGGTGGGAAAATTTTTTTAAGGTTTTAAATGAGTTTGAGAATGTGCCGCGTTGGAAATTGATATCTACTAGGTTGTGTGTCTATTATTATACTTTGTGTCGTGTCGTCGATTTATTATTTTGAATAATCGATTATATATCAAAGGCGACTTTTGACATTGGATGTATGAGCCGTTTTGAAAAGGGTACCTTAACGTTTTTTTTTTTTTTTTTTTAGACAGATTTGTACATCTCTGAATAGTTTCTGTGCTTCGCACGGCAAGCTAATAGCAGCAATAAATTACATAAAAAAACTTACAACAATAGTTGTAAGTATTGTAAATTTGCCCATTACATCGATATCTAAAAAAATCGTGATGTTTCGAGTGGGCTGGTTCAAAAGACGCTATTTGTTCCTCAATGATCCCTTCTTGCATGGTTTATTTTTTTTCTTATTACATATAAAAATGTCAATCATTTCCAAATAGAGATTATCAACCGTTACATGTAAGACCGTTTACCTGATCATCAAAGAATCACTCGAATTGATTTTCCCGATATTAAAATTGTTTAATAAATGGACCATCGAATAGCGATATCAAACCAATAAGTTAAATTTACAACACTAAAATAAAAAAGGTTCATATAAGAAACTTCTAGGATTTTGCTATCCACCACCGATTAATCGATTCCACGCTTCTTTCTACATCACCTGATACCAACTCACTGCAGCAAAAGACATACAAAATTTTCCTCCACCACCGTTCATATTTCACTCGCTCCTTACCGAAAGAAGAAAAAAAATGCCCCCGTTCTACAAAACGCGTATACATCGCGATCACGAACTAGGAGGTCACAGTCGCACGCTCTCACTCATCCCAGCAGCGCGGGCACTCGAGTACGAGAAAACGCTGAGAGAGAGAGAGAGAGAGAGAGAGAGAGAGAGAGAGAGAGAGAGAGAGAGAGAGAGAGAGAGAGAGAGAAGACGACGACGCATAGTCTCTCCAAGATCTCCCCGAGACTCCGAGACGACTCCTCCGCGATATAGAAAGAGTAGGAAGAAGAAGAAGAAGAAGAAGAAGAAGACGTCGGAGGAAAGAAACGAGGCACTAGATCTAATAATAACGCGAGAGACAACATTTACGCTGTACACACACACGTACACGTACACGCATATACGCTTCTGCGCACGCCCTCTTCTCGCGCCTTCGCTCTACCGCGCAAAGGGTTTCGTCGCTCGCTCGCTTCCTCTGCTGCTCCCCGGCGCAAAGAGAACAAGAGCCCTCGTGCACAGCTCGCTGCGCCGCTGCTGCGGGCCGCAATCAGGCGTGAACGTGCACCTAAGAAATGGAGCTCCAATGTCACCGCGCGCTTCCTCCTTTTTCGCCTCGAGAGGGTAGAGCCTCCGTGCACTGGGACGGAGAGAGCCTAGGATAACGCTGGAATAGCGTTAGTTGGCGGGGTGATTTTTTTTCTTCTTTTCGGTGGGGAGGAGGATGGATTTGAGAGGTTAGGCGCGAGTGGATTTGAATGCGCGAGGAGAGGTTCGATGAATATTATGGATTTTAGGAAAATTATTGTGGGAGAGGTGGCGGCGATGGTTTATGCTTCGGTGGGTTGTGTATGGCGGGTGAGTGGTACCCGGGAAATGAACGATTTATTTTAAGGGAAAGTTGGATGTGGGAGTGGTGACGGCTAGGATTGGTCAGACAGCAAGTTTGATTTTTACTTGTTAATACAAGTATTTGAGGTTTTTTGAATTATTATAGTACAAATCGAAAAGTTACGTTTTCAATCTGTTTTCAACATTGAAACAGCGTTGATAAAGTATTACTAAAGGATTATAAACATTATTTTAATGTATCCCGAATTTATGATAATCATTTTCTTTTCGGGAGAGCACAATGTGATTGAAAGATAAATTTGAAAGACGCTTAATAAAAAAATTCGCTTAAAAACTCACGCTACGAAGTTCAGTCATCACTGTATTATCAATCATCAGTAAATAAAACCTTCACTAACCTATCTTTCACTCAAACAAACAACCATATCTAATAAAACCCCAATCTACTCACTCGTAGCTTTTCCACAACTCCAAAAAAAAATTAAAAATTCGAAGCAACGTTTAACCTCTCAAACACGATCTCCCGCGAGCTCTCTCACATATACCTTCTCCCCAATTACATTTAACAC
The DNA here is from genome assembly GCA_030522905.1 of Torymus flavipes. Classification (NCBI taxonomy): domain Eukaryota; kingdom Metazoa; phylum Arthropoda; class Insecta; order Hymenoptera; family Torymidae; genus Torymus; species Torymus flavipes. The sequence continues at coordinate 11,116 of JAPYZO010000294.1, read as the reverse complement.
ACACGCGCGTACCGTCCATTTTCCACGCTTATAATTACGCGAGCTTCAAACGCGAGCCTCACCTTTCTCAACTTTCCGCGGCTACGCGCGTTTTTCCTCCCGAACTGAGCGCGCCAAGCCCTATACTTCAAACGCGCAGTCGCGTCTTACGCTTTGACTCTATCTCTCTACCTATCTCTCGCACGCGAGCGCGTTAGCACACAAAGTTTCGAAAAGTTTTTTCATTCGTTGCACCAACTCTCCTCTCTGTATGAAAATTTCGTTGATGGTAAACGATCTTTTTGCAGATTGTTGTTCGTTTGTGTGGGTTCAAGCCGATTCTCGATTTTTATCAGGTTGGATATTAATGAATGACGGGGAAAATGTAATCTTGAGTTTTAGGCAATTAGTGGTTTGTGTAAAATCAACATAGCACGACTTGGTTTAGTGGCAATTGCATAGACATATAGTCTATTAGTAATTCTAATTTCGATGCTGAAATTGAGCATGCGATTACGCTCAATTTGACATTAATAAATTATCAATCGATTTCACAATTCTCTCTATTAATATAATGAATATATTATATTGTTAATCATCGTGAACCGCAGAAAATTTTATAAAAATCTCAAAAACTAGTTTATCTTGAAAAAGATTTGTTATACAAAATAATGTGTTCAATAGTTTGTTGAGTTTTTTTTTCAGAACGAAGAATATAAAAAATTTTCAAATTCTACGGCACAACTAAGTATATAGTTAGTTCCACTACACCATAATATACGCCACCACACCCACCCACTTATGATGAAAAATTAATCTCTTCATCAGCAATATCTTAACTTCACCGTTTCCAAACTCGCTTTAACCACCGCAAAAAGAAAAAAATATATCTTCTCGCGTCTTAACCTTCGCCTTGATCCATCCCGCTCTTCCCCGTTAGCACAAAGTTCTTTACCCCGAAAAACTTTTTTCATCCGCTGCACACACACACACAGGTCTCTGCTTTCGCGCGATCTTTGAATAAAGGATGAGGCTTGCAAGCGGAAACTCAATTTTGGCAGTGTATCGCACAAAACGGAAACAATTTGCTTAAACAATCCACGGGCCGGCTGGATAATTGGAATCTAGCGTCGCGAAAAGCAATTTATTGCATCGGCGGTGGCAAACATGAGCGAAAGAGAGAAGAGAGAGTAGAGAAAGAGAGAAATTAAATGAAGCCGGGAAGGAGCGATAAACAGAAAGAAAGAAAGGGCCCCGGAGTTTTAATTTACAATGGACTCGCGGAGAGAGAGAGAGAGAGAGAGAGAGAGAGAGAGAGAGAGAGAGAGAGAGAGAGGAAGAGAGTGAGATGAAAAGAGCGCGTGGCAGCGGGCCAGTCGTCGTCGCGCGCGCTCTGCATTATATATTGCGACGCCTAAATTACTTAGAGTGAAAACCCCGCTGGAAAGGGAGTTAAAAGAGAGTAAAACCGGCGTCCCTGTCCAGGACGTTGTTTATCGCGCTTTGTGAGCGAATTGTATTTATATCGCAGAGAGAGGCTTCAATGCCCTATGGCAGTATTAACCTAGTGCTGGTGCCGCGGCGCACCGTTGAATGAGTCGCCCGGCTGCGACGCGGAGATAATGACCGTTAGTTTTTTTGTTATAACAGTGAAAGGCTTTTTTTGGGGATGATATTATTAGAATCAAAAATGTGATTTTAATTTTTGCAATCATTATAGTAATTGCCGAGTATTATTATATCACATTCCAATTCGAAACATACAAAAATCGATTGATGCTAAATGCAATAATCGTGAAAGTAAATGGCCAGATGTATTTTATTTTAAAAAGCCATGGTAAATGGAACGTCTTCGTTAGTTTAAGAAAAATCATGAAATTGTCAAAAATTTTTGTCGTACCGTCGCGGAAAGTAACGAAATGTATACCGGAAAATAGTGTTGACACTTTTCCAATATTGTCGCGGAATGCGTGCATACAAAAATATTCATAAACAGAATGGCGTGTAACGTGGCAGCGTGTGTAATTTTGTTTCCGTTATTATTGCTGAAAAATACTACGATGTAATATCGCTCATATATGTACGATAAATATTTAAAGTAAATTTTACGGAATGGCACAGATAAATATCGGAATATCGGAGGTATTCGCAAGTAAAACGACCAGACATTGGAAAAACGATACATTGACTCTCAATGGACTGTCGTTTGCTTTCTGTCTGTTTTTCGTGTGCCTTCGAAATATTTTAATTTAAAAAAACATTCTTTTTTTTTATCGCGATCAAACTTGACTTTTTTTAATCGTAAAACTGTATATATCTGAAAAGCGAGATTTTAATTATTTAAAAGTATTTTTTTTTTGTATCTATAACCAAGGTGTGTTATTAAAGATTATTTTGAAAGTAACAGAAACGAGGCGCTATCGCGTTCAGTTTCACAGCACTTCTATCATTTTTCCACGGCTGACATTATCTTTTTTATGTCAAACATTATTTCGCTAGTTTATTTGTCGCGTGAAATTCATTCATTTTGACGCCAGAAAGGCTTTTAGCGATTTTATTTTCAGAAGCCGTTTTCATAGCTTGTTTTAGGAGATATATAAAATGCAGTATTGCTGTACGAGACTTTAAAGGCAAATTAAAAGTGATTATTATTTTTAATATTTTCACTACATTTTTGATACTCAATGCCGGCGTTTATCTTAAATTACTGAATATTAATGAACATAATCTACTGGTTTCTATTGATAAAAATAATTTTATAAAACAAAAACTAATACAACATTATGTATGCGACAATATAATAAAGTTATATTAATTTAGTTTTTAATACAAAGGCATGAAGTTTACGTAATTTAAAGGAATTACAAAAAATTGCAAAATTATAGAATATTAAAGTTGTTCGAATATCATTTATCATTTAGAAAATGATAATATAACTGTATTTCTTCACTTCTCACTCTTACAATTACCACTCAAGCCACTCCGACGAATTCTGACCAAAATTAAAAAGTTAGTTAATATTTCGTTCATTTACTTTTAATTTTAGGTTGAACATAGTTAAAATTCTTCTTTTATAAGCTATATAATAGTCCTAATCAATTATATCCTTCAAAAAGCCAATAACCTTCCATTGAGAAAAGTCACCACCTCATCCCCAAAATAACTAACTCCGCATCACAACATCCCCAAACCGCCTCCTTACCCCACACCAAATAACTCCCTATACACTTCTCGGAAACCGACCTCAAACACACACACACACCACCACCATTGAAACCCAATGGCGGTGTGGCCGGTCCGCTCGCATAATAGAAAATGGAATCCCGAAAACAGCGTCGGCGGCGGCGGCCACTACTACTACACGCGGCCATTCTTCTTCTCGCCCAGTGAGAGAGGCTTAACGCTCCGTTAAATTGCCCGTCCGCAAATCTCGCCGCTACCGCTGCGTGGGATTTTCTCATTATGGCGACCGGGAGCTGCTGCTGCTGCTGCATAGTTACTCGCGCGGGCCGAAATTAATGTTAATTACATGCAGGAGGAGGAGGATGAGGAGGGAAAGTTCGTCTCGCGGTGTGTAGGTAGTTGTTCGCGGGATGCGCGCTACAGAGGAAGTTTGATTTGGCGCGGTGACAGGGTTTCAGAGGCTGGGTAGCCGGGTTTTTAGGGGGGATGAAGTTTCACCGGAAGTGGGTTAGTGTTGATGATGATGATGATTATGTGGTATTTAAATAAGGCGTATTGGCATTTTTTTTTGTAGGGGTTTGAAATTATTCGATTTTCACAGAATTAAGTGTTTTTTTTTCGACAAAAGATAGATCGTACTCTCTAAAGTTGAATTAGTGGAAAAAATAACTAATTTATTAGTGCATATATATACTATTTCATTAGTAGTTTTAAAAAACTACTAATGAAATAGTGAATATATAATAATAAATTGGTAGTTTTTTTCACTAATTTAATGGGTGGAGCAATTTTCATTTATTCAACTTTAGGGAGTAATGTACCCCAAAAATGGTAAATTATCAGTAAAATAAAAGACATATTATTCATAAATCATTATCTTTTGAAAGACAAAGTGTTAAATTGCTATTATCCTTCAATGTGCTTTAGTCTTCAGAGTTTGATAATTACAAATAGTCCTAAGACCGTAAAGCAAGCACAACAACCACTACAAATATTTAACAACATACTTCATTAATTACTCGCTCTACTATCTACATCTAATCTCCCTTTCTTCGTAAAAACGAAGTGATTCTAGTTTTAATTATTCGCGAAGACAGCTGTTTACTCATCCGCGCTTTTACATTACCTCGGAAATAAAGTTAGAAATAAGACAAAATGAAGACGAGGAACACAAAAAGAATAAAAATCTTCCCCTTCTGGCTTCTTTAGCGCGGAAAAACTCTTATGCTCTTTAATCACCGCTATGTAAACAGCCTGCAGTTCATAATGAATAACTGCAAATGAGGTGCGCGCTTCCTCGAAAAGAGAGGCGCGAAGCGCGGCGGCTCTCCGGGCACGTATTTAGCTAATTACTTTTTTAATAGAAAAAAACTTAAAGTTGAAGCGTGTCTCTCTAAAAGCAAAGCAAATCATGTTCTTAGAAATGGTGTAAATGATGGAGATTTGGAAGATAAATCCGAGATGTTGTATCAGTGGCGTTAATAATTAGTCATCTTTGAGACAAACCGACTTTTCGTTTGTCAAAATTGTTACAGCTGGGCGAATCGTATTTCTGTTATTGTGATTCAATTTTTAATTTTCGTTTGTGATTTTTTATATGTATAGGTTTTGGTGCCATTTTTGATGCAACGTTATTGTTTACATCTCATATAGATTACACAGGTTCTAAGACGTTAAGGACTCCATAGGATTTGTGAATCATGTCACTTATCATTTCAAACTTTTAACTTAACTTATTGGTCGCAAATATAGTCTCTTTTATCAGGATATTAATTACAAAGCTGGAATCAGTGCAGTCTAAGATATTGCGCCATCTTGCCTTCAAAATGAATAAACCTAGGTATGGGTAGGTTTTAACATGATTAACCATTAAAGATAGAACCATTGAATCTCTACACCTATCACAATTGTTTGCTAACATGAAAAATCATAAATAATCGTTATTTATTGTGAGATTGTTATTTTATACATTTTTTTTAATGAGATCTTGCTCGTCTAAGTAATTAATTAATTAAATAAGTAAATATTGATTTAATTCAGAATAATTTAGAAAACACTTAGTAAGACCTTAAAATCATAGTTAAAATAAAAAACTGAAAAATGTTAGGAAAAGTATAACAAAATTCCCTTAGCTGTTCAATTTTAAAAATATATCTTACGCGTTTCAATAAGAATATTGAGATTTTTTTTCAGAACTCTGCATATTGAAAACCAAAGGTCCGTTCCGCGTTGAAAATTTCGTGAAAAAGCTGGCGTAAAAATCTACAACTCGAGACTTTCCTCGTCTTATACAAAACAATTCAAAGAAACCCTATAAACTATTTCTATTCATATTAAATTCATATACCTCCTCATATTTCTTTCATCCCCATATACACACCGTGAACTAAAATCTTCCATTTTCCGACTTTCAACATAAAACACCTCTCTTACCTCAGACACTTTTCCACACAACCCAAGCTTTGTCCTGCTAAAGAATCCAATAAACGCAGGCACAGCGACCCTGAAAACCCAGAGACGTCGCCGTCCCACCCAAACACGAGAAAAACCGCGATAATGAACAGCCCGCCCACGCATTCAAAACACACACACGCCAGAAGAAAAAAAACGCTTTCACGAGTGCTCGCGCGGCACGTTAAATTAAAGGACCCTGGAGCGTGCGTAATTCGTGGAAAACAATTCGCGCGGAGGTAGAGTTTAATCCGGCCGGCTAATAAATTGCAGCCAATGCAATTTCCGGCGCGAGAAATTCACTTTCGTACGCGCGCGCAGAATATAGTAACGCGAGTGCCGCGCGCCCGCGCTCTGACGTTGTTAGAAGGAGAGAGAGAGTTAGTCGAGAGATCGCGGCGTGCGATTACGGGAGAGAGAGTTGGCGGGACGTTTGTAAGCGTATTTTTCATCCGCATGTCTTCGTTTTTATGGTTCACTTGGTTGGTAAGGAGTATGAGAGAGCCCGAGAGAGAGGGGTAATTGTGTCGAGCGCACTTTGAAGTGATATTGAGGTATGTGTTTGTAGTGTTTGGAGAAAGTATCATTTATTTATTTATTTATTTCAGATATTTTTTAAAGGATAAAATTTAATAAGAATTTGGAAATGGTACTTGTACTATAAAAACTTATAGAACTCTATAAAAACGAATTTTTGTAATTTTCAATCAAGGCAGGAGTTTCTTGTAAATTGGAGTGACAAGTAAAACGTAAACAATGATTTTAAAGTGTCAAAATGCAACGTTCCATAAGAAGTTTTCTTATTTCTTCAGAAATATATTTAATTAATTACGCTTAACTATTCGTATATAATTTTTTTTTTATTTTGACTTTAGACTTGACAAAGGATGCAACCAAGCACTGGATACGTCGTCTAATTATAGTCAAGAATCGGAGGGTGTTGGTTTCTTCCATTCACCTACACCCTTGGACACATGAATCATCCTCAGATTCCTTGTTTTATAATAAATTATACAATATGTAATCCAGTAGATAATGGAATACCTTACGCATATTTCGCATTTGTAAACAAAAGTATTGAAACATATGGATGAATATTTGTCAGTATTGAAGTAAACAAATCTTCGTGCATTATTTCGACGCCCCCCAACGAAGACTAGCACAACTCGCGTTTTCTTATGGAGATTAACACAGAGAAGACTGAGTTGTGCTATCTTCGTTGGGAGCGTCGATTTGAATATTGCAATCATATTAGTAACATAGTTCTATAATCTTTCAATAATGTTACTAAAATAGTTCTACAACGTTTCAACAATGCTTCAATAATGTTTCAATAATGCTTTCCGTAACGCGCTCAAATATCACCAGTGGAATAATTTCTGCAACATTCCATGCTACCCCGTTAATTCAATAAAGCCCACCAAATTAATGAAAACGAAATGCAGCGAGAACGAGTAGTGCCGATTATTTCAAGTGAAATTATGACATCGCCAATCAAATTTCCAAACATCAACTTCAGCACGCATCGCGCGATAACCTCAAAAGACCAACGCGCGTTCTTTCAATGCCCGATTTCTTCGACTCTCGCGCACACGCGAAAAAAGAGGGTCAGACTTTTTTACCGCCACGCAGCTTTGCTCCGACGTCGCGTGAAATCCGATGATTTCATCGCTCTGCGAAAAATAATCCCTGCTCTGTTCGCGTGCTTGCTTGCAAAAAAAAGAAAGAGAAAGAGAGGGAGAGAGAGAGAGAGAGAGAGAGAGAGAGAGAGACGCCCGATTTGTATTCGCGCGTGCGCTTGGGCATTGTTCGCGCTCGCAGGGAGGGAAATTCAAATTAGCTTGGAGAGATTTTTGCGATCGGCGTGCTCACTCACCCGCGGCGCAAGACGGCTTGCTGTCGGATATTCTTCAATTCACGCTGTAGGCGGAGTTGGTGTGGTATAAATACGTACCTGCAAAAAGAGGAAGATTTCTGGTTAGCGGTGGGCTGCAGGGATAGATTCAATAGGTTGAAAATGATAAAATATTCGGGTTATTCAAGTGGTATGAAGTTTACGTTGTTGGAGTGCAACGTTTTCATTTTGATAAACTTATATTGATTTTTTTTACGTAATTGGTGATTTATAGCATGACAAAATTTTTATATGAAGATTTCAATGTAATTTCCAAATTTTTAGACATTTGTAAAATATTATCTACGTTTCAACGATATAAACTTGAGATACATATATTTAAATGATTTGCTGCTTATAATTGATTAGACATGGTTTTTAATTGAATAATTAAGCCGATAGTATTAACCAATAAGGTACAGCGAACTGAGTTGTTAACTAAATGCCAACCGATCAGAGACTGTGATTATTATGGTTAGTTAACCAATCAAATTATTCCTCGTGTATAATTTCATGGTTTAAAATGAAAAGAAGTTTTTTTTCTTTAATTACTTAGGGCAGTAGCTTGAGAAAGCAAGCAGATATGGATTAATCGTAGTCTATAATTCAACAGTATTGAATGATCAATCACAACCCTTCATCAAGCGAACGTAATATTTTTATTTCAGATTCATTCAGAAAAGTGAACTGAAATATGTATCCAATCACGGCAATGAATTGCTTTATATATTTTAAATAAAAAAATAAATAAAAATATAAACTAATACTATGAACATAGTAATTTGATCAACCATTGATAATATTTTTTTGTATTTCAGCAAAACTTGCTATACATCAGGTTTTTAGCCTTTTCATATTAAACCGTTACTCTACTTGTAAGTGCACTTTAACGAAATGAGTGTCTACTTTAAAATTCATTTCAACAATTTTCATCTCTTTGAAAGGCATTTTACGCTGTTTATAATTTCTCTTTCTCTCATTTAAGTGGGGTTTACTTTTTCCTATTAGGTATGCAGATATATTCACTGCACTTCGCAGACTTTAATTTATTATTTTATAAAATTTAGCCATAAGTAGCGATGATTGTCTCTATTCTTATTTAGGTATAAATAAATTTTATAAAGCATAGACTACGTCTATAACGTTCCAACAATATTATTATTTTCTTTATTATAGATTAAAGAGGACGTACAAAGGAAACTCTGTTAAAATTCATCAGGGAATTCATTTAGAAAGCTACCATTGTTTTCACAAATACCGTAACAGAGACACCCTTCCTTTATCCCCCAAAAAGTCCTCGAATTGCAAAATTCAAGCATACAAAGAGAATCTCTCAAGTACCGGCTATTTCCAAAATCGCACTTAACCTCTTTCTTCCATACCGGCGTGCACATCACATGATCCTTTCAAGGTCGTTGAACCGTACACTCTGGACAACGTGTAATTTCGAATAGCACTTTTCAAAGCGCCTTTTTCTCTTCAAGTTTTGCATTAAACGCGAAAGACGCCGAAAAGAGAGCCAGCAAGAGAGAGATGCATTGTCGAGGGGCACAAAAGACTTTTAGCTTAACGGGTCAAGTGCAGAAGTGGCGATAATACGCGAGCAAGCGACGCTGTGTTCGCGCAGCCGCGAGGGAATTGTCTTGGTAATAAATACAGGTAAGGAGTGGAGCACGGGGGAGGGAAGAGAGAAAGAGAGAAGAGCGAAATAGAGAAAGAGGATTTGCTACTTGTTGTCTGAGAGTTGGAGAGTAAATGTAAACACGGCGGGAGAAATTTGATGAATAGTGATTGTTTTAGTGCGGGGCGACTTAAGAGATACTTGTGGAAAAAAGCAATAATGTTGAATCTCGTTTAAAATTCGATTTCTTAAATTAGGGTACATTGTTTTGCGTTTTCAGTTCCGTAAAGTAGATAATTTAAAGGGGAAATTTCTTTATTTATAATAATACACTTGATTTAATTGGTTTGTATAATAGCGGGAATTAAATTGTTACTCAGACGTGAAACCTAGGATGTCAAAGATAACAAATTTCTTTGTTTCCAATATTAGATTAAATAAGTACATTTTTTGTTTTACCTAAGCGTCTAAAAGATAATAAATTATACAGAAACAGTACTTCTGCAGTGTAAAACTATGACAACCTTTTGTCCTAACTACATAAAATATCACTTGACGCGCTGAAAATGTAAGCACATACGAGAAATTTATGCATACTGGTCCAAAAAAATATCATTCGCATAAAAGAAAAAGAATATCAAAGAAACAAATAAAATTAGTGGACACGAAGTACATCTGAATTAGTGTAATTTAAAACAACGACATACAAAGCTTAGTTTTAAATAAATACATAACTTTGAAGATACAAATAAAAATTAGTTTTATAATATAAAGACAGTATATCTGTCTTATCAAACACGACAGTAATATGAATTTAAAGTTTCGATAATTTTAGTTAGAATTCGTTAAAATGGATTTATCGATTACTGCAAGATTTATAACTAAAGGGATACAATTACTTATTATAATTTTTCAACGATTAAGTATAACTAAATCTGACCAAATCCAAAAATAACAGAAATCAAGTAACTGAATATTCAGAAACGATCCTTAAACACCAACTTTAACACAATAACCAAATACGAACACGACACTTCCCACCCACCGACTCCATCGACAAAATATACGAGCTTCTCCCTTTTTCTTCTCCTTCTCCCACGCCTTTGACTTATTTAAATCGCCACAGCACGCGTGTAGGGCGCGTTACGTTACTTTCTCACAGCCGCACACGCGCGCGCGGCGTTTCTTGGCACAGCGATCACGTATACGCGGCGCGCGGAATAAAACGCGGAGGAGGGTCGAGAGGGCGCATGCAGCAGCAGCAGCCGCACAACAAGGCGAGTGTGTGTTTGAAGAAAGTTCGCGCGTTCGCGGCTTTTTTACATCGCGCCGGGCGCGTGCTTTGAAGGGGGAAAAAGAGTGGGAACAATGGCTCGTTGCCGGGTGACGAAGAGGAGTTCTGCGCTGTTTGATTGGGTGTATTGCTGCTGCTGCTGGTTTTTGTGTGACGTCCAGACGGCCGTCAATACTAGTTTGCCACTTTCGCCTTTTTAGCCTAGGGCTAGGGAAGGCTAAGTCTCACAAACGTTTGATTTGTTAAACTAGGAGGATAATTATTTTTGAGGAGACAAGCGACTCCAGTTCTGCCCATTCGGTGCAGAACGGTCAGAACACTCCTCGGAAGTATGGTTAGAGAGGGAAAGTAAAATTTAGAAAAAAGAAAGGAAAACCGCTGCCAATTCATTGGCCCGTAGCTTCCTCAAACTTAATTTGTTGATTTCTTTAATTAATTTTTCATAACAAAATTTATAATTTTTGCAATAATTTATGACACAATTATAATTAAATACACATATCAAGATTTAAAAGTATTTATTTTTAAATTTTTATATGTATTTATTTAGATCAATGGGCAAGAATGCCCTAGGTCTAACATAATATACACATATATGTATAATATATAACATATAATATACTATCTACATTCAACGCACTTCACGCATATTATTCATCTGTTGTTTTTTTCTTTTGCTTTTGAGGTTATGAAC
>JAPYZO010000293.1:0-29643 GCA_030522905.1 Torymus flavipes | reverse complement strand
CAGTCTTATAAATTAAATTAATTCATATTAATGGCAGTCAGATTGCCCTTGTTTATAATCACCCCCGTAGAATCTGAAATAAAAACTTAATTGAAACCTAGAAAAAACTATTGTTAGTAAAGGACAATCTGACCTTTGACCACCCACCACCAAGTTGCCCAACGTTTCGAGCCCGCTTCGACTCCTCTTCAAGGACACTTTGCTAACAATAGTTTTTTCCAGGTTTCAATTAAGTTTTTATTTCAGATTCTACGAGGGTTATAAATTATAAACGTAAGTAATTATAAACGTAAGTAATATTTTTAACTATTATTTTATTTTTTTATGAAAATGATTAAGCTAGTTAGTTTTGATTTAAAAGTTTATTTCAATCAGGTTTAAATTATACTATAAAACTGTAATTTTGATGATATAAAATAATAAAATTTTTCTCATAATTCTATTTTATTCTATTTATTCTTATATTTGATTGTTAATTATATTTTGATTTATTTACCTTTTTGCTGTTGGGGTGGTTTCTCGAAATCAATAAGCTAATGTCCAATTAATTGCACTATTTATTTAGATATAAATTTTACAATAAAATTATACAGAATTGCAATTAGGATTATAAATGTTGTATACGATTTATGCGGTTGATTTATTATAAAATGCGTTGATTTTGCGAATCAATTGATGCACATAGGTTTCGATTTTATCGATATAAGAATTTTCTCGTGAATTGCTATAGGCTCGTATTGGCCAAAAATAATTGCTGCTCCTTTTGTCGATTGGAGTAGTACGGAGCTCGCGATTTTTGCATGATGACTGATGCGCGTGATGCGTTTCGCTGTATTTATTTAACGGCTAATTGGGTTACAGATGATATTGAACGGTAATCTGGGATCATCTTATTAAGAAACGCTTTGATTTATACGCGTTTAAATTGCAGCATTGTGAAATGCTGATTTTGTAATATTGTACGCGTGATCTTTCTGGAGATCGCTTACCTCTACTACGTCACGATGCCTCGTATTTGAAAATGCAACGTTGTAGAATTTCGCATGTATGTCGAAAAAGTCACTGATGAGAGTAATCTAATTTAAATGATGCGTGCACAGGACGTAACAAATTATTCAGTTTTAAATACTCAAGAACTCAATTCATCAAAACAGGCTTATTGTAATGACTGATTTTATCTATCACTTTTTAAAGAGAGGATATAGACGTTTGAAACAATAACAAAAGGATAAAAACAAAACTTCTTCAAGTTATTTGTTTCTTAAAACGAAGAGAAGCACTTTGAGATACATATTTTCTGATGTACGAGCAATAGATCATTTTATATTATTTTGCGCTTTCGTAAGTGTTTATCTATTCTAATGACCTGTGAAATGGATTTCTATACCATATCTTCCTTGATTCCGACGTTCAAATTGTTTTATATTCTGATGAAATTTTTCACCATGCACTTCACTAAAATCTCTAAGATTTTATTTTTCTTAGAAAAATACCGCAATGGTAATTATAATTATACGGTAAATATGTATTCCACGATATCTTACTAGTAGTAGTTTATGGAACAAAGTTAACTTCTTCGCACGAGCGATGATTGCTGCTGCAATCATGCAAGGGTGGAAATGATATACGTCTGAGTTGCATACAATATTTTTGGCCCGGGTCTGAGTAGAGTGCGTGCGAAAGGTCTGATTTCTGAGCGTAAACTTACTTAACCCACATATTTAATATTTTGCGACACGTCTATGGAAAAGTAAACATTACGCTCAGAAATTGACCGTTTACACACGCACTTTACGCACACCCGAGCAAAAACTATTTTTTCTCGAAGAGTCAAGCGGCTACCTCGAGATTCTGAATAAAAATAACATTACGACACGGCCGGTCACTCGAGTGTCTATAAATAGAATTTAATTTAGAGTGTAGAAGAGCCCCTATGCAAATATATTTTTCACCATACCCTAGCCGAAAGTACCGCTTTCGCCCTGCTCAAAAATGTGAATGTTGTTTTTTCGGCCCGGGTATGGTGAAAAATAGAATTTAAAAAATTAATCATATCGAAGATATAACAAATTGTCTAACATTCATCTAATTTATTCTTGGTCTTTTTTTGGTAAAAATTAAACATTTTCTAATATTAAATGATTAAACAAGTGTAGTTCAATCACTCAAAAACATAAAAAAACAAGAAAAATTCCACGCAAACATCTTACATAACACCTTCGTCACTCTTTAGAACTTATAAGGCAAATAACACTAATCTACATACGCCACTCTTCTCTGACCCTCTTCAATATTTCATCCCGCTTGGCCCCTTTATTCTTCGCGAAAAGTAATAAATCGACCACGTCCGCTTTAAACATTCATTCTGATCGCGTGTGGCGGTTTCTCTCTGCAGGCGAAGGTGGACTCAGCCGAAATAACACAGGCCGACATCGATGCCGTGCGCTCCCTTTACATACCCGTCGCCGAGCGTGCCCAGATTCTCTTTTTCTGCGTGTCGGATCTGCAGCAGTTGGACACGATGTACCAATACAGTCTCGAGTGGTTCATCAGAATTTTCACCGCTAGTATGGCGAACACGAAGAAAAACGGTATTGTAAAAATTCACAATATTTTTTGTTTATTTGTTTGTAGAATGATTTTATACCGACGTTTAGCTGTAAGTGTACAATTTTGGGAGAATATAAGGTAGGAATGATTGTCTTCTATCTATAAAAAGAGAATGTTCCACTGACAAAAATTGTCACCTCTGAATGTATGAATAAGTACTAAAAAATAACAACAATAATTATAGTTAGTTGTTATTGTCATCTTTCACGGTTATTATTTTTACGAAACATATTATATACTAGTCAATTGACACAATTGGCAACATAGCTAGACTCGGATGTCACTTATTTATTTTTTCAGATATTGCATTTTTCTATATTATGTATGGTGCATTAAAATTCTTTAATACTCCATATCCATATAATATAATCATAATTATAAATTACAATTGCGTATAAATACAAAGAATTCAATCCAATATATAAAAATGAATATGCAAACCAATAAAATAAATTTAGCTTTTTACTTTTTTGTTTTTCACCTCTTGAATATGGATTTCATAAAATATGCAAGGGCTTATAAAAGAAGGAAAAATACTAAAACATGCATGAAGACGCAAAAGCGCAATCGCAAGATTTGTGGAAAGGGAATCTCATCTTTTACATTTTTATCTCCTTTATAAAATCACAATCGAGACGACGATGATGAGCTTACAGCTATATATATATATATATATATATGCGCATTTTATAGAGAACGTAAATGCGCGCGCGCTGGACATCAACGAGTACTTCACTTTTTCCCTCTACTCGAACGTCTGTCGCAGCCTGTTCGAGAAACATAAGCTGCACTTTGCCTTCCTGCTCTGCATCAGAATACAGATGAGGGCGGGCTTGATCAATCAAGCCGAGTGGCGCTTCCTACTATCCGGCGCCATTCCTTCCCGGGTAAAACTATTTTGTTTACATCCGCTCCCTTGTGTAGTCGAGAAATCCGTTTCTCTTCAAAAAAATTATAATAATAATAATAACGCAGATCCCTTGTTAACCGCAGGAAGAGACGAATCCTGCATCAGATTGGCTGTCGCAGCGGTGCTGGACGGAGATACAGTCACTGGCTACGCTGCCGAGGTTTGCCAACTTCGTCGTTGGTTTCAGGGCGAGCACCGCTGACTTTAGGCGTATATTCGACGCTTATCACCCGGAAACGTTAGTAATATGTATGAAATTCAAGTGCACGCCCTTCGTAAAACACAAACAGCCTGGGGATAGTTTGTTACCAGAAAGTTCTGCGGAAATTTAACTGTTCTTGAAGTTTCGTTGTCATGTACACGGAAGTTAAACTAACAATTTATTATATCAGTGTATATTGGTCGGTAAGGATATTAAGAGTTGACACACTATGTTACGGTTTTATTGTGCCAAGATCCGATCGTGAAGTTCCATTGATTTGCACGAGATAAAAAATTCGTTTCAAACAATAGTATATGATTTTTTACTTTTTAATAATTGAATGCCTCGGTGCCGTAAGGGGCTTAGCTCTCGGAACTGCGCAAGCATGGTGTAGCGTTTACCTAATTCCTAAAGTTCAAAAAATGGATTTAAAAAAATACCACAAAATGTTTAGTTTCAGAGATAAAAAATTGTAAACTCAAAAAAAAAATGAACAATTGATTTTTTAATGATAAATCCATAAAAAGTCCAATGTTGAATAATAGCATTTGATTATTTAATTCCCAATTTTAGTACGTTCAATGACAAAAAGGATCGATGGAAATTTCGAAAAATTTTTGTCTTTGTAAGACATTTGTTCTTTTATAATTGAAAAAGTTTTTCACAAAGTTTTAAATAGATAAAGGTGGTCTTATATCTAATGGCTCCTAACGCTAAAATCATTTGAAAAAATTAATTAAAATACAAGTTTATGTATTACTAATATAACTTATTTGTAATAGAAAATCCCAAAAGATAGGTCTCTAAACCCAGTTTATGCAAAATTATGTCATTCTAGAAAAATCAACTGGTGTGCAAGTTTTCTTGGCAGTCACTCGATGGGTTTTGACGAGACGCGAGTTACTTGGAAAAAATGTACCTATGGCACGAAGCTCTGGAATTAAAAATATTTCGTGACTACCGAATCTTAATTTTTATTGTTTTTATTTTTATTGATGCGTTTATTAAGGCTCTTTCTGTTTCTCCTATCTTAGTCGAGGACTTCTCCTATATTAGCCACTGCTTTCTTTTTTTATTTTCTCGGTGGGACAACTTCTGCGAGCACACAGTTTTGTTTAAACGCTCTATTTCAGCTACTTCTTATTAAGTCAATTTGACACATTGTTAAAAACTTCTTCAATCATTACCGAAGAAGTGTCTCGCTGAAAGTTTTCCGAGACTCAAACTTCTCTCGATACCTACTGTTTGTCGTTAAACATATTAAAAAAAAAAAAGAAGTTAAAAGAAAAAAATTAAAAATTACTTTTAAAAGTTGAGTTTTCTATTTTTATGTCTGAAAATATTACATACAAAAAAGTATTCACTTTAGATTCCATAGAGGATGCTATTTTTTAAAATGCATTGTCTCAACTTATGGAATTGGGCAATTACGACATAACGTTTGCGCGGTTTCCAAGAGCTAAGCTCCTTATGTCATCGAGGCCTGTAATTTCTGACTTGTTTTCCCGTAATCCCTTAGCTCAAATTTCATTAGGAAGATATTAAGCCCCCCCACCCCCCCTTTAAAATATAAATAAAATCAAAATTTGCCATTGAAAATTAAAATGACTCCTTTAATGAGCAATATTTATTGCTTATATTATTCCAAATTTTATTGTAAAATATTTTTCTATCGTGAGAAATGTCTTGGTATTAAATAAAAGTCATATCTTATTTGTTATAAGTTTTATTATAGTATTTATATCAATTTTCCTTTTGTACACACCGCATATCCACCACCTTAGCACTGCGTACCCAGAGCCCTGGAACAGTACCTTGAGCGACCTGCAGAAGATGCTGGTGCTGCGATGCCTGCGCCCGGACAAGCTAACGAACGCGATGCAGCTGTACATTGCGCACCATCTCGGCGCTCGCTTCATCGAGCCCCAGACTTCTGGCCTCGACGCTATTTACAAGGAGAGCGGACCCACAACGCCACTGATATTCGTTCTGTCCAGTGGCACGGATCCAGCATCGGAGCTGTACAAGTTCGCAGAGAAGATGAGGATGGCGAGGAAGCTGTACTCGGTTTCGCTGGGACAGGGACAGGGACCGAGGGCTGAGTTCATGCTCAGGCAGTCGCTCGAGGCTGGGAACTGGCTCTTTTTTCAGGTGAGATGGCTGATTGGTTGACTTGAGATTAGATCAAATAAATAATGATTTTTTCATGAGTCAGTTATAATCATCATAACTCAACTGACTTGTGAGAACCGCGAGGTTGTAACAGGGCTATGACCCTGGCCAGTTTAACTTTATCTTTACGCAAAAGAGTCCGCTGTTTTTGCACGACTTTCTTATATTCGGTGGCAGCGAGCTTTGCTCACCGCTTCTTCGAGCCTGAGTGTGAAATCACGTCAAATAAATTCTTTAATAACGAACGTTCAAGGAATGGAATAGCGCAACACGGAGCTTTTTTCATGATACTGATATCAATGTAAGATCGTTTGTTGTTTGAAAGAGTACTCCTTTTACATTATTTTCAATTTCCAAAGATAAATATACTTACGTAAATAATCCCTGTAAACCCGGTAGAATATACTTCAAAAGGACTAAAAAATAGTATCAAATTGAAATTTTTAATTTTCCATCGTAATTGTAAGCAATCCATAACTGAACGTTAGCAATTAACGGAAAAATGTTTGGGTAATTGTTATTGGTCGACGCGGGAGAACAGTTTGCCTATATCTAGGGCAAACTGTCAATTACAATAGAAAGGGCGCTGTTCTCCTGCCACTAGTACACTTGCTAAGAGCAGCCCTTACCTAATTACAGATTTGTGTATTTGTTTATTCATATTTCTAAACCAATTTTTGTATTTTCAAAATTATTGAAGTCGATCCACAATCTATTCACTTTAAAGAATGTGCCTCCCCTGGTAGAAAATAGACCAACTTCGTTGGTTAACATGTCAATCAAATGGAAGCACTTTCACTTAAGATCAACATCAAAATTTAATTAAAACTATTTAAAACTATCACTATATTTTAAAGCATTTGAAATATAATATTTTCACATATATAAATAGTTATTTTTCGTCGTCAAATTCAATTCCCTTCTTATTAAAGGATTTTGAATCGCGTGCCCACCGCTCTTCACTGAAAATTAATAAGGTCAGCCACTCTTTAATCGACGGTGCTGTGCAGTGGAACTTCATATTGATAACGTGACCAAAAAGTAATGAATCCCCTTTCTGCGTGGGCACCTCCTTATACTTGCTTCGTAGCGAATATTTGCGCTTATATAAAAAGAAGATAAAGCACCTTTAATATTATTAATAAAAGATAATAAATAATACAATATATTTATTGAAATCAAATTTTTTACTTATAAAATAAATATTTTAAATTAAATATAACAATTTATTTACCTAAAAATTCTTTTACAAAACTTCCTAAAACGTATAATTAAATTTGTGAACATCAAGATTAAATAAACATCTTATTCTAGGTTTAAGGCTTATTAAAAAAAAAACTCCATGATTTTATTATACTATAAACTTTTTTTTAATTATTAGAAGCCATATTGGGTTATAACAAAAGTTATAGGGCTGGGGAGGCTCGTATCCGCGCGCCGGATGGATACTGCGGTACATGATAGCGGTGTAATTACTCTAAAATACTAAAAAAAATTCGATTTAGACAAAAAATAAAAATGTCATCATCAAAAAGCTGAGGAAAATATATATCGAAAACGCTTATTGTACATTTTTTACGAGTTACAAATAGGATCAGTTAGTGGTGGCGGTGAGCCGTTAATTTATCATTTTGAGTGTTCACATCCTTCCCCACGCGATGAATATTCGGTTCCAATCCCACGAGAACCGCGACAAAGACGGCGGCGCAGAGAAGGAACTAATTTCGTGCAATTCATCGAGTCAGAATTCACAACGCTTTACAGTTACACCGGGTATAATATGTAATTCACGATCACTTATACCGCTCTATACTGCAAAATTGAGGGATACCACTCGATTCAGGGACTGAAGCGAGTCTCGGGGTTATATAATTGTTAATTATTTCGGTTATACTTGTTTCACTAAAATTCCACATAATGTTGAAGTGATACTGTCAAATGTTTATAATAATTTTAGAAATAACAAGCTAGGGTATTTATAAAATCACTCGTGAAAATGTAAACATTTTCTATTTTAATTATCTAAGAAATAGAACTCTTTCTATCGATAATTTTATCATGAAATCTATTTTTCCGTCGTTATCAATCAAACTATCAGCCATGAAATTTACATCCTTAAAAGCTCTCAATTCTGTTACTTGGTTTTTTTTTCTATATACATGCAACTAAATTTTTTGCAAAAGGGTCTTAGCCCGTTTGTTTTTAATAAATGAATAAATAAAAGCCCGAAAATATTTCAATCGTTGCTCATCCCCACTAACAGGGAGCGCCAGAGATGCGGGTCCTGGATTTTCCTACTCTCGCAGGAAACACTTCCTTTCAACAAATAATGAGACACGTGTCTCAGGGTTTTTCTGAATCGGCTCTATTTTTTTTCTACAGGGCATGTAATCATTTAATTTTTAGTATTTTTAAGGATTTTTCACATTACACTGTATAATGCCATTGACTTTACTCAAGAACAACAAAAAATGCCCATTCAGAAAAACCCTGAGACACGTGTCTCATTATTTGTTAAAAGAAAGTGTTTCCTGCAAGAGAATCCAGGACCCGCATCCCTGGTGCTCCCCTTGTAAGAGGACAATAAACTCAGTACGAGTTAATCAAACTTGCAAAAGTAGAATGATCCTGGTTCTTTCATCTCTTTTCGCTGTTTGATTTTAAATTTTGGTCTGAAAAGTTCACGCGTTTTAACTCTAAATTATTACGAGGGCCAGTCACGGTGGATTACTTTGACAAAAACAGGCAGCGAGAACGATGGAAGACTTGAAGAGAGCCGCACGATCCTTTTTGATTAATTTTCGCCTGGGTTCGCGGGATTGTTATCTGGCCAAGCGTGGGAAATTGTCAATCCACGTACGGTGTGATTCGATCGATTATACGCGCTCTCACGTGTATTTTTTACTTGCAGTTTGTTGGACGGATGAATTCAAGAGAGTGCGTATTTTTCATTTGAGACGATTTTTTGATTTGATTTTGATTTTTCCGAGGTGAATTGGCTCGGATTAAAACGTAGATTTAGTGTCTTTTCTGAAAAAGTCTTTTTAGCACATGGAAAGAGTATACAAATAAAAAAAATACTTTTTTGTGATAATTGTATCAGTGACAATTTTTACAAAAGTTAATTTTGTTTTTTATTTGTTCACAAAATTTCTATTATGAAAATTATATCGATTTATTTATTTATTATGTGAAAATCTCGTACATTTGACATGAAATGTACAATATGAACTTAAAGTATATTTGAATTGTTTAAATTTAAATAAAAAATAATCATAATAGATCTGTTTGGCCAATTATTTGCCTCAAATTTTTTGTTAGTCAACCTGTACCATCCTAAGAGCCAACAAGCCCCGGGGTAGGGGCGAATTGACGCGAGGTTGAAATAATAAAAATATATTTTTTAAACTTCTTTGTTTTAAACTTAAGATAAAAATGGTCGAACAGAACTTATAGGATAACAGCTATAAATAGCAAGGTGAAGTTGTAAATATCACGAGTTTTTTCATTGCAGATTTCAGAAGGAAATAAAAACAGCCGCCAGAATAAAAAAAATATAGCCTAAAAGTAGAAGTTTTAATGATTAATTACCTAAAAGAAAAAATTGTATCTATAATAGAAGCCGAGAAAAATTCCTGAAAGTGTCGTAATTTGGTCATTTTTTTACTTTGAATCGCTTATAGGTAGCTCGAAATCGAAACGTTTTCCAAAAAATTAATAAGAGTCAAAAATAATGTCCTTGAATTTACTATATATCAAGAGGCTTTTTAAAAAATTGATAAACACTAAAGTTTGTTTTCCACTTAGCTGTGGTCCTCGTAAGTAGTTCACAGGTATGAATAATCGAATTTAGGTAGTGTCACTTGCTATCAGAGTGAAATGTTAGACAAACATTGTTTGGCCGAACTCCCAACCACGACAAAATTTAAAGAGCTCAAACAATAATAATTACTTTTAATATTAATTAGCAATATAATTTAATTATATTAGCTATAATAATTAAGATTTGCAATGAAATATTTCGAAAGTTAAATCATTACATCAGTATCATAACTACGATTTTATTTTAAAGACCTCTATTAAATTTCTTACCAATATGACTTAAATTTACTGTTACATACAATATTATGTTTAATTTTTGCAGCAAGTTAAATTTTTGTAACTTTTTTTTTATAAAAAGGGTTTAAACCCAGTGAAATGAATAAATAAATAAAGTAAATAAAATGAATTAGTATTACTGTTCCGGATTAAAATAGTATTATAAAATTTATTTTGTGAGATACATATGCGAAAATGAAAAAAAAAAATAAATAAAATTTTGTTTTAATGGAATCATATTGATTTTTCTGGTCGAAAAACAAATGAAGTTGATTGAGTGCGACTCAGATATGAATTATATCAGTTGTTGACGTATGAATTTTTCCGAAAGCGGGTCACGGGAGGCTTATATTTGCGTATAAAAGTTGTACGTTAAATAAAGTAAATTATGTAAATTATTGATCGCTTTCTATAGGTGAATGGATAAATCTGAAATGCGGGCTGTGGGAGGGGTACCGCGCATTGCCCCCCTGCTCACCGCGCACCCCCCCTTAAACTGCGTTCGCAGTAGCGCGTGCGTAATGTAGTATATCGCGAGTATAGCTTGAAGGTCGACCTCGTGCGCCAACCTTGCTATAGGAGCATGTTTAACTCCGGAATTTTTTCCTGCCTCTAAAGCCCCATCCGCCTACGCTAAAGTTTGTATGGGCCAACCCACTCGCGCACAAACGGAACTCGTGGGTGCGAGCGAAAATTCTTGGATATACGTGCTCTTGTGATAGGACTGACTGACTTCCAGGGTGCACTCACGATACCTATGGACGGGGTGGACCCGTTTATTTTACTCGCACGCACGTGGATGTCTACAAAAACGATAGTTTCTATACTCAGAATTGCTGTTGTTTATCGCGTTGTAACTTTTTATACGCATTCTCTTTATATTTGCTATATTGTCGATAGATTTTTGGTTCGCTTTAGTCATTTTTAAAGAATCGCATCATAAACGTTTTGTGTTTTTAGCAAGATACTTCTATAGAACTTGTGTATAAGAGTTGATCGTTGAAGATAAATGATTTTATAATCATGTTAGAAATAATAATAAAAAAATTAGGCATACTTAGAGAAAATAAAACAAAGAACAACATCTTAAATTGTAGGAATAATCTATTTATTTATTTGTTATGCATTGATGGAACAATACGGTTTGTCGACTATTTAGCAACTAATACCTTAAAATTATTGCTCAAACTTTTTTCCACCAAAAAGGACGGATGTTTCCATCTGAATTGAATTAATAATTATTTCAATAAATGATTCATTAATGTTGCTCAATTAATTTAGTTTCATTACTAATAAATTAGTATTCATAGATTTTACGATGCCGGGCCACGGTGCATTATTAAGACCATATAGATATTACTTTTGAACAATTAAAAAAAAGTTATTTAATAACATGCAATTTATACGATGTTAAAAACCAAAAATTTATTTTCAATAACAAGTTGAATACTGTAAAAATATCCGACATATTTTTCTTGCAATAAATTCATCGTTAGGTTTTTCTATGGAAATAAGTAAAAAAAATCGATTTTCCGTCATTCAAAAGGTGTTAGGTGTTTCCCCGTTCCATAGGCAGAAGCCTGCGCGAATGTTGTATTTTTCTTTTTAAAAGTTGATGTACCTTTTTTCATACTCGTTTTCGCAGAGGAGCCATTAGTCATATCTCTTTAACTCTGACACGGTGAGAAAAGGTTTTCTGCATGCGCTTCATCATTACCAGGTGTTCGAATATCTTTCAGATATTTATTTCCTATTCCGTAGGCTTAAAACACCAAGAACATATTCAAGTCACCTATATTAAACACTTTTCTACGAGAGCGTATAGAATAACCCAAATTCATTAAATTTACGTGAGTTTACTCACATGTCACCACATTAAATAAAATAACGTTAGAAACATTTCCCCGTGCAAACAAACCTCTAGCCATGAATTCTCCGAAGAGCGGAGAAATAGCTCCTGAAAAAACAATGTCGGCCAAATCATTAGATCGAGCGAGAAAATGGAATTAGAGCGTCACGAATGGAACTGGATGGGAAGCGAAAGACGTCGACAATGCGAATCATTAATGAAAATGCAATGTCCCGACAGAACTGTCACTTGGCGCCGAGCTGGATGCCAAAATTGGAGATCCTCGCGGAGACGCTGCCCCCGGATATTACCCACCGGGACTTCCGGCTCTGGCTGACGTCAATGCCCTCGGCCGCCTTTCCCGTTAGCATCCTGCAGAATGGCAGCAAAATGACAATCGAGCCGCCCCGTGGAGTGAAGGTATACTTACGCGTGTCTATATATGTACATACATATACCCCCACCCTACATACTCACATACACACATACATAGACACAGCGTCGATTTATTTGTGGACGGTTTAGAATACCATAATTTGCCTTTCGGCTAGTTGTTGCCTAATATATGTGGACCATAATATATGTGGCCAAACGCGTGTATTTTGATGACGTTCTCGTATATTAGTTAAATTTTCACCTTGGTAGATTCTCAACATTTTTAATATTGATGTAATATCAAACAATAAAACGAAAAATCCGGATACCCATTTCAATGTATAAATAGCGCGGTCGATTCTCAGGCTTCTTCTATACTTGCCTTCGGAGCGCTACCGCGCTCCTTGATACCGTTTATTATTGAAACTTTGATGAGATATAAGAATTAATTAAAACATTCAAAGTCAGGCTGAAGCAGCTAACTATTTTAAAGATCAAAATCATAAATTGATAATCTAATACATATTAACTTATAAGCCATAAAAAAAAGATACTTTAGTCATTTTTAAGGTCTAATTTATTGAACCACACGATTTATTTCGATTTCAAAAAGTTATAAATTTAAAAGTAAAAATAATAAACAGTGCTATTTTAAAACGGTGCATCAATCATGATGCGTAAATTCGCCAATTTGATAGCTTTTCATGAGCGTTTGTATAACTCTTGCAGTCTTTAAATTCATCAATTCTCGCTCAATAATGAACAAAATAACATTCATATATACCTTATGCAATATGTTTATAAATGAAATAAACATTTAGTATAATGGTTTTCAATAAATATTGATGATACATAAATCTTGTATTAAAAACCTTATTTGTTTACTTAATGTTTGTGGCCAAGTATTCACAGAATGTTGAAAACTTACGATAATCGAGTATTACATTCTACTGTTACGTGTGCGACGTACTCGAAAGAGTGTAGTGGCTCTCGGGTCACTTTAAGCTTAGCCACTAATATATAAGTACATATATTAATATAACATGAAATTGTCTTACTATCGGCACTTTGTTCCACTTTATAATAAACTTCAATTAATCCATGAGGTTAATATTGTCTCAGAATAGGTTTTCTTTGTCCCACTGAAGGGTCAATACACTACCTATAAAATGTATTTTCTTAACTTTTATAATATCTTAACAACAACGAAGTATGAACTATCAGTTGCTATTTTTATATCATAAAAAAATGTATAAAAGAAATATCAATCTAATTTATATACACCGATAATATACCCACAGGCTAACGTCCTGCGCGCTTACGCAACTCAAGTATCGGAGTCACGGGACTTCCTGGAGTCGGAACATCCCAAGGTCGGCACTTTCAAGGCTCTTCTCTTCTCACTTTGCCTGTTCCACGCTGTACTACTTGAGCGACGCAAGTTTGGCCCACTTGGCTTCAACATACCGTACGAATTTACGGACGGAGACCTTGCCATTTGCCTATCACAGCTGCACATGTTCTTGTTGGAGTACGAGCGCACGCCATTTAAAGTGAGTTGAAACGCTTAAAGAGGAAGATCCTCGGTGAACTGACAGTGTTGCTGGGATTTAACTCTGTATAAATGCCCAATTATAGAGTCACGTTGCTTGATTAGCGAGTGATAATGCTTCAGTAAGGACAGAAAAATAATATTGGGGGAGAGGATGCGGGATAACGTGTTACTTTAATCCTTTTTACTTTGATATAATTATTTCCGACACTTTGGTCGACACATGGGCCTGATATATTGTATGTTTTTATGAAACTCATGTCATCAGAATTTTAAAATTGAATTATACCTATATAAACCGAAACTCTAATTTTGAAGCTCGGGAATAAGTATCTTGTATTCTATGGGAAACCCTTTGAACGATATTTTTGCTTTAAATGTTAACATTTTTAATAAAAACTAAAAAAAAGAGTGCCACTCTGCTCCTCAAAGGGCTGAATCCACTGGAAATTAATATCTCTTTCCAACGGCATATATGGACAATATTGCTAAAAATAAATCGCCCTGATTGAAAAACCTTTTATTAACCTGCACTAAAGCCGAATGTTTTTTTCTCAAAATGCGTCATCCCAAAGAGAAAAAGCAAGATAAAAATGTACAACCCAACCTCAATTATGGAAAAAATGTCCCTGTCCCCTGGTAGAACTGATTTCTGCCCTCCTATGATATCCTCCCACGCGGTCATTAAAACCTACGACATCCCATCATAACCTCCGCTATCATATCGCGCGAAGGTGTTGATTTACACGGCTGGCCACATAAATTACGGCGGGCGTATAACTGACGACTGGGATCGACGCTGCGTCCTGACCGTCCTCGAGGGCTTCTACAATGAGGCGACGCTACGTCCGGACCATCAATTCGACAGTCGGGGATATTACAGCCAAGTGAGCCTATCAATGCATTTGGCGCGAGAGCCGCGTAATATCACTTTTTGATTTCGCGTTTCTTCACGGGAAATTGTGTAGGAATTAGACGTGGGCGGTGATGGATTTTAATGGAGTTCTTTGCAGGGCTGATTTTTTCCGACGGGTTATAAATTTTGATATTTTCTGAAAATTGTAATTTTTTTATTCTTAAAATGGTTACATCCATTTTTTTTTTTTTTATACACTTAAAACTTTTGACTTTTAATGTAATTAAGATTGAGAAGTTTGTATTTGCTCTTTTTTTCCTATATCCTTTCTACTAAAAGACTTAAGTTATTACAATTCCCAATCTTCCGAAATACTATTTTAAATGTATATTTGTATATTTTACAAAATTCTTTTATTCGAATAAAATTTTTGCCGGATATAATTTCCGAATACCTAACCCCTCATCCAGCCGGCCCCGGAGACGACCTTCAGCGAGTATATTGACCTAATCAAGACCCTTCCGATCAACGACGACCCGGATCTCTTCGGGCTACACGCAAATGCGGACATTAGCTACGCGTTGGCAGAGACGTACGCGTGTCTCTCCACTCTTTTGACCCTCCAGCCGCGTGAAATCGGCGGCGCTGTGAAAGGAATGGACGAGGTGGTGGGCCGATTAGCTGAGGGAATACTCGACACGCTGCCCGCGCAGTTCGACCTCGCCGACATACAGCGTCGGTAAATACGTCTGGATGGGCCTTTTACTCTTGTTTGGGCCATTTACAATCATGCAAAGGCATTATAAAGGGCTATATTATATATTTATATAATTATCAGTAGTAATAGCCTATAAATCGCCAGACGACTGAATTTTCAATTTGTGTTTAATGGATGGTCTCCAGGATTTTTGTCTCCCGCTAAACTGTGAAAAACTGAATTTTTTTTATTCTTTTCCAAATCACGGTCAGGATATTTTCTACACAAATTTCGGACATGAAAAAAGGTCCATTCCATACACATCATATTGAAATGGTACCTCGCCTCGCTACGCTTGCTCATAGTACTTTTCCACCGCACCTGGAGCGAAAGTGGTACTTTATGCCAGAGTGTAGTAATGGCTTTTATATTTATTGATAGTTATTTCATCTTTATTTGCTTGTCTAACCATCTATAATCAATGGAAAAAGTAAATCAATCTGTTTAATCCCTTGTAACATAAGCACGCGCATACTTAAAATTAGATTTGCTACTATGCAGTAAATCCACGTGCATTAACATCGCTGTCAACAGGTACCCGGTGACGTACAATGAGTCGCTGAACACAGTGCTACTGCAGGAGGCGCAGCGCTTCAACGGCCTCCTCGCCGAGATGTCGCGCACCCTGCGCGAGCTGCTGCGTGCCCTGCGCGGCCTTCTCGCCATGTCGGACGAGCTCGAGACAATGGCCGCGGCGATGGCTGCCAATCAGGTGCCCGAGAACTGGCGGGCCAGGGCTTTCGCATCGCTGAAGCCGCTCGGTAAGCTGTGATGATATTCAGTTGTACAAATATTGAACGTTGCTGCGGTTGTTGTGTCCTAGATAAAATAAATGGACACCAAACTCGGCGTTTTTCTGAATGGGTAACACAAATTAATTAGACGTTTTTCATTAAAAATTTTTATTTCTTCTAATTAGAGCAAATAAAGATTTTTAATGAAAAACGTCTATGTAAAGCTTTTACTTTGGACTTTCACCTCATCTATGGAAGGTATTATTAGGAGTTTTAGATATAAAGCTATTTCAAGATACTGCGCCAGAGGATTAAAATATTTTTCAAAATAAAAACCATTATTTTTCACAAAATTTTTAATCAAAATTACTCTAAAGGAAAATATTGGAAATTTAAAGCTTTTCTCTTAAGCTTTACAATTCTCTCTGCAAAAAACTCTCATTTAATGTTAATGATAACAGAATATTTGGCTGAGTAAGAAAATTTTTAAATAAAAATACAATAAACACACATTTTGCCTCGAAAAGGATACCTGTTAGTGAGCGAAAAATTACTTTCAACACCCAAGTCAAAATTCATATGTAATATACAATGTTTCGGTTCTTTAATAATTATAAAAATATCAAAGGCGGTTTTCAAACCGCAAATCAAAATCTCTGGGGGAGCGTGTGGACTGTGGTACGTTTCTTTGATATAGTACGTTGAGATTTTTATCTTTTTTTTACAAAAGGTCGAGTAATTAGCTTGAATTTTGTTTTAATTCCAGCGATTTGATTAGTTTGCTCAAATGTCAATAGCTTATCTGAACATTTCATTTCATTTACAGAAAAAGTTTTCCTATGTTATGCACGCAATATTTCAATTAAAACTTTGCAAAATTGACATTTATCCGAATTTAAGTAAAGTTTTCAACAGTAGATTTTGATTGCTTAACTTTAAACTTTGATAACTTTATGGAATAGGAATTAATAATATTTTGAGCCGAATCCGTGAACCGGATTCCTGACACTCTGCTGGTCATACTGATGCGCGGTAATCCTATATCATGCTATCATGCGGTGCTGAGGTTTTTGTCACGTAAACGTATATATATGTGCAATTCTACGGAAATATACCCGAAAATGGGGTCCAAAAAAATAAAAAAATTTTTTTGGGGCACACCTACCACACAGCATTTTTTCGATTCTTTGGGGGTTCTACTACATGAGAAAACTCATGTACATGGTTTTTTCATGTAGTGGAACCCCCAAGGAACCAAAAAATTACTGTGTGGTAGCTGTGCCCCAAAAAAATTTTTTTTATATTTTTGGACTCCATTTTTGGGTTTATTTCCGTAGAATTTCACATATATATGTGATATACAACTACGAGGGACGGAGCACAGTGCTTTGTTTGAGACAATTTTGCCTGTACAGTCATACATGGGGTCGATATTGCGGGAGGACCTGACGTGATGCGCAGCGTGATGGATGAGGGAGGAATAAATAATCGATGACCATAGATCCGAAAAGCATCGGAAGGAAAGTGTCCGAGCGCGGGTTACTTTCGCTGGCCGCGAGTGTCAACTTTTAATAAAAATTGACATGCTAATAAATTCCAGACAAGAAACCACAACATGCATATAGCATAAACTTGTTATTAGTTTGCGTTTATTTACCAATATTTATAACGCTAAAAATCATCGCTAAAAGTTGGTATATTTTCTCACTGATTGATACGTCAAAAACTTATGAGTAAATTCTAAAAGACGTAAACCAACACGGAACTTTATAAAAATCGACTTCCATCTCGATTTTTTTTTTATTTTTTATTAAACGACGCTACAAGACAAAGCAATATGCCATCCAAGCCCACTCCCAAACAACAATGCCTAGTGAAAAATGATTATCGTCCCTCGTCTCTGAACGAACACTCGGCTCGTCTCGACCTTGAACCTCTCACGTACGTGCTTACAAACGCCATACACACTAGGCGGTAATTAATAGCCCGGACAAAAAGCGAAGTTCATATTTCCTCATTACGCGCCGTGTAATACGACAGGCAACGTACGCTACTATCTAGCATGATCTCCCATTCGCGTTATTATGTACAGGAGCGTGGGTCGAGGACCTGAAGGCGCGAACGCGTTTCCTGCGCCGCTGGCAGGAGGGCGGCATACCCTCCGCGTTCTGGATCTCAGGCTTCTACTTTCCGCAGGCCTTCTTCACCGGAACTCTGCAGAACTTTGCCCGCAAGCACCACGTCGCCATCGACACCATCGACTTTGGATTCCAGGTCTGTTATTGCGCGTATATTTTATATTATTTGGAGGGGGTAATATTTGTAAGTTGGCGCTGAGTGGAATGGGAGAATGTAGTTAACGTTGGGAAGGTGCGCTCTGTGTCTACAAAGAGTAATGAAAAATGGAACATTTTACACATCAATTTAGAAAACTTTTTCGGTGGTTTGGGTTGTTGTAGTTACATTATTAATTTTTCAAAAGGTCAATTCTTTATTTTAAATACGAAACATCACTGGAAAATCTCATTTTTAAGAATATTAGAACTTTGAAAATGGCTTATTATTGTTGTAGATGATTGTTCACGATGATTACAAAATCACAGGAAAATCCAATTTCTATAAGACAAACTTTGAAAATGGTTTATCATTGTAGATGGTGACAAAGGATTCAATTTGCAAAATAATGAGACTATATAAACACGATATTGAAATATTGTTAACAGTTTATTGTTGTTCATTGCTTTTTCTTTGTAATATTGATCGCATTGTTAAATGAACAATTACGAATCATATTGTCTGATGAGTGCGCAATGAACTACGGGGAATCGAGTTGGTCCGGAAAATACTTCCTAATATTAAGTAGTAGAAGAAAATGGCATTAATTTAAATGAAGACTATATTTTAATTATACTAAATTTAGATCAGCAATGCCAAATAGTATATTATGGTCCTATGGAGTAAAGTAGGCTATTCACTACCACGGGAAACTTGCTGCCCAAATGAGGCAGGGGCAATAAATATGCGCCAGTTTATTTCGTCTTTTATTTTATTTTATCCTTTGACTGATTGATATAACATACTATAAAATTTTGTTCTGATATGTTATTTCCAAGGATATTTTGCTATACAAAATACATTTTCACAAATAATAAACCCATCCACTATAAGTTCATACAAATAATCTATAGCGATTACGCGAAAGTAAATGCAAAACCAACAAATGCTTTTACTCTTCGATGCCTAACACATCTATACATATTTCAATCGGCTTCTCAGCTCACTGGGTGCCCCTGCCTTATATTATATCTACCTAAACCCCCGCTCACGCATTTTCGCATTGTCAAATACACGCCTCGCACTTAAGTATACCCACGTCAGCCACACGTCATTAAGATTCCTCCCATCCCTGACATGACTCGCAGATGCTGTCGAGCATCCCTCAGACGCGTCCGGTAGACGGCTGCGTCGTGTACGGTCTGTTCCTCGAAGGCTGCCGCTGGGACGGCATCGCACTCGCCGAGTCCCTGCCCAAGGAGCTGTATACCGGTGAGTATAGACTGCCGAGGGATGGGATCCCGTCCTTGACCTCGCGAGGTTCACGCGGGGGTCAGTTCTGTATTGAAAGTGGGGCGGGATATGTACGCATTTACGTCAAGGTCCTTATTCACAAACCGACTCGTCGAGTTGGGGAGTTGGGGAGTTGGGGAGTCAGGAGAATGTTATACTACCGCCAGAAAAAACATCCGTTTTTCAGCCAACGTTTTTTGGCGGCAGTATAATATTCTCCTAACTCCTCAACTCCCCAACTCCCCAACTCGGCGAGTCGGTTTGTGAATAAGGACCCAGAATTCGATAGTATAAATATCGGGGGATGAGGAAGAAGAAAAAATAGCTTATTTATTTATTTATTTATTTTTTTTTTATATTTTATAATTATCTGAAATCCTCTTTAATGAGTCTTATATAGCTCTGCCAAAAATTCGGCACAAAGGTGCCAGTCAATCGCCGAAACCAGGATTCGAACTCGATACTGTTTCGGTAAACTAACATTCCACGGAGAGAAGAAAATCAGTAAAAATTACCAAAATTTCAGTAAAAATTATCAAACTTTTTGAATTCCTGAGGCAGACCTGAAAATCCAAAATTTTTACCAAACTTTTTGGCAATTTTTGCAAAAAGTTTCATAAAATTTACTAAAAGTTTTATAAATTTTATAAAACTTTTTGTAAAAATTGCCAAAAAGTTTGGTAAAAATTTTGGATTTTCAGGTCTGCCTCAGGATTACAAAAAGTTTGGTAATTTTTACTCATTTTCTTCTCTCCGTGTCAGAGTCCAGAGTCCGAGCTTTAGATGATTGCGAGCTACAGTACCGTGACTTATGAGGTGGATCTTTTGAGGTGGAAGGTTCATTTTTTACCATGAAAGCTGCAGAGTCGATTCCGAGAAATCGAGGGCGCTTTTTTTTTTAAATATTTCCTTGAATTTCGTAGACTAGCTTCGTGTAGCAGCTAATACAGCCCATGATACAGACCATGTAGAAAATATATTTTTTGTAACACATGCACAATTTTCGTCGTATTCTAGACCTAAAAAGAGGTCCTAAAGTAACTTTCTTTTAACCGATTGTATAAAAAAAAGATATTTGCCCGCTCCTCCAAAATTCCGTATAATCGAAAAAAATGTTATGCGCCCGCCGGGCAAATAAGGATGCTTATTTGCCCGCTACTCGAAAATTCCGTAAAATCGAAAAAAATTTAACTTAATCCACTATAAATTTGTGAATGCATGTTTTTATGGCTTTTTTATTCAAAAATAAATCCAGCATACTATTTTTATTTGAAAATCACTTTAGCCTTGCTTTTTAGGCTCAAAAAACCCGAAAATCAATACATGTGTCACAAAAAATATGGTGTGCATCTAGGGCTTAGTGCGCCTTTTGACCTCGTGTGTTTGCAGTACTTGTCTTCGGTTCGCAAAACGCACTCGCCTACGACTCGTACTGCAAACTCCACACTCGGTCTAAAAAGGCCCACTTTTCGCCCTAGGTACACAATATACTATTTTTTAACACGTGCATTAAAAAAGCCCTTTTTCTGCGTAGAAAAGTGAATGGAAAATCAAATATTTCGAGCGTCTAGCGAGGTCTCTGGCAGTAGAGAGATAAAGAAAACATATAGTCTCCCGTTAATATTTTGAATTTTTTCAAATTTTAACTTAATTTGAAATAATCGATTGTAGGGGGATAAAATTCATTGTTATTTTTAAAAAATGTGCTGGAACCTATAAGCAATCACATTTTACTCGTTTTTAATTAATTATTTTAAAATTTGTCAACGGTGGATCTTTTGATACTTATTCGAGGAACAAAATAAGCTCTCGAACACTAAAATTAAATTAAAATAAAAATTCAAAACATTGTATGACTCTTTAATGGAAAATATCTACATTTGCAATTATTAATTGTGGGTTTGAAAATTTTTTCCAGTTGATCAACTCTACTTTCTTTAACATCTATAATCCTTCACATTATCAGATATCTTATATAAGTAAAATACAAATTATTTTCTTTAAGATCTGTATCTTGGGATATAACTACCTTATTGCAGAATTTATATACTTACATTATAAAACCTGTAAAATGATCAATTACTTACTGACTCTGGGCTTTTTTGAAGAATCGTGAGACTAGGCCGAATAGAACGTTAAATCGATTAGTGTACGATCCTATTAAATTGTCCCTAAACAATGTACCCACCCGACGCCCTTGTTGGCTCTGTATGACAGTAATGGGTCAAGTATTGATTTTCATATTAAAATTGATAGTTATATTCTGAGAAATAGATTCCTCGTCACATATATGTTGATTTTTATTTCAAACTGTGTGCTCAATCGATTTTTGACGAAAACGGAATGACTAGGCTATGTTTACTAACTACCGAAAAATAAAACTTTATGAAACAATTTTGTCTGGCTTTAAAAAAATGGAAATAAAGTAATTCTGAGTAATTTGTCCGCCTTTATTTATTTTTATTTATCCAGATAGTAATAATCGAAAAAGTTTAATTATTTTTAAATTATTTTTTAAAGTAAAAATATTGACAGCCCCCGATTACTCTAAATATCCTTTTGAAGCGCGAACAAAGTAAAGTATTCAAAGGGAAAACAAAAATTCTAGAATTTTGTTTTGTTCTGTTTTTGACGTAGTAATTTTGAAATTCATATTGTTTCTATTTTTAAAAACGAAACTAATTTCTATTGTTATTTTCATTTGCTTTACGTAAAGAAACTAAAACAATTATTATGAAATTCAACCAAACCAGATTATGTAACTTCTAAAGAATAAAATGATATTTTGAAGTTATCGTGACGTTGTGTTTGCAATAAACAAAATAAAACGAAATTGAATTCTATATTATTTGTTCTATTTTGTTTACAGAAACTGAAATAAAATATAATTAAAATTCGTTTTTGTTTTCAAAACCGAAACTTTATAAATTTGAAAAAATTTTTGGCTTCGTCAAAAACCGAACGAAACAAAATGATTAAACTTTTTTGGCGTTTTTCAATAACATATTTTAGCATCGATTGTTTCTCGTTTCTAATAAAACAAAATAAATTGTAATTTATATAATAATTTCTGTTGCGTTTAAAAGAAACAAAATTAAGCAAAATGAAATTTCATATTTTGTTTCGTTTCGTAACGGTCCCCAGTAGACTTTGTGACCTGAACACAATAAATCAAATATCTATCTATCTAAGCAAGGGTACACATTATCAATGAGGGAGCGAGAACACATCTAAATGCATTTAAATTAAACCGCTGTTTAAACTAATCAAATTCCATTCAATTATAAGCATAATATTCTGTGTCATCCGATATGTGTATTAGCTGCTTTGTTAGCCATCATGCAACTGAAATACGTTCAATCAAGCATCGCCACATTTCCCTGTTTCCTCACTGTTAATAGATCCCACTGTAAACAAACACAAAACTTGAAAAACTCGCCTCCTCTTCTTCCCAGAAATGCCACCCATCCTGTTCCTACCAGAGGTCCATCATCGGCGTCCCTCCACGGGCGTCTACGAGTGCCCCGTTTACAAAACTGTCGAGCGCGCAGGTACGCTCAGCACGACCGGCCACTCGACCAACTTCGTCCTCGCCGTAGACGTGCCCAGTCGCGAGGACGGCGCGCACTGGACCCGCCGAGGCGTCGCCCTGGTCTGCTCGCTCAACTTCTGATGAAAAAAAAAAGGAAAAACAAACGGGGCTTCGTATCGATCTATATACTCAAACGCGTCAGAGGCGGATTTCGAGAGTTTCGCAGCGCGAGCGAGGATTCGCTTTGTGCTTGGTATATGTATATACACGAAGGTAGGAGGATTTCATTTGATACCGCTGCCAGAGGGTGAAAGTACCAGGGTATATTGATCGAGGATTTGGTGAATTTACTATTTTGCGAAAAATGGATTTTGGATCGGAAAGAGCTGACGTGTTTTACGAATAAAGTGATTATTTGTTTTATCCACGCGTTGCCTTTGTGAACATTCTTTATTCATTGTTTATAAAATAATAAAAGATTTGAAATAGAAATATTAGTACTCTCTTATACTTCTTTTTTCATAATCTTTTGTTTGCTAAGTGCTCTTTCTTGTGTTTCAAATTGGATACGGTTGTAAGCTGTTATAAATCATTCAAATCTCGTCACCAGGACTAAACTTTGAAACATAGAAGCTCTGCTGACGTTAGAAAGCGTCAGATTGTCTCTTTTATAATCCTAAAACTCTAAAAGTTTGTGAAATAAGTTTCAAATTTATGAATACATCATCTCTCCTATTATTAACTTTTTATGATAATGTTACAAAGTAAAACGTATTTATAATAAATAATGCAAGTAACGGTCTATACTGTGTTATAGTAGATATGCCGAAAAAAAAAACATTAAAATTACCTTGTAGAATATTTCAATATATGTACGCAATATTGATTGCCCCAAACAGAAGCTTGACATATTGTTTATTGTAATATTGTACTATTGTTTATTACAATATAACATATTACAATATAACTTATTATAATATTGTTTCGACAGCGTCAACTTAAAATTAAAAATTACACAATAATCAATATAGATGTAAAGGAAACGCGTCCATTCCAAAGGCACCTCAACTTTACATAATATATATATATGTGCAATTCTACGGAAATAACCCAAAAATGGAGTCCAAAAAAATATAACAACTTTTTTTTGGGGCACACCTACCACACAGCATTTTTTTTTATTCCTTAGGGGTTCCACTACATGATAAAATTGGTAAAAACGCATTATCCGTTGCCAAACTTTTTTGCCGAGCGAATCAATATCTAATCTTTTTTGCGATTTTTTCCCTTCACTTTAAACCTCTGCCATTTAGTCCAGAAACGTCCTATACAAGTTTCCAAAAAAGCTTGAGACTAGAAAGAAAGAGCTTTGATTTGCTTTTTTAAACGATCAAAAATGTTTATTCCTTCAAAAGTTACAAGGGTTTGAAGTTGAACGACGAAATGGCATGAAAATACGTAAATCGCTGAAACTGATATAACTTTCGAAGCAATCAATATTTTTGATCGTTTAAAAAAGCAAATTAAAGCTCTTTCTTTCTAGTTTTAATTTCTTTTTTGAAAACTTGTGTAGGACATTCCTAGGCTAAATGGCAGAGGTTTAAAGTGAAGGGAAAAAATCGCAAAAAAATTTGAGATTAATTTGTTCGGCAATAAGGTTTGGCAATCAAAAAACCATGTACATGAGTGTTCTCATGTAGTTGAACCCCCAAAGAATCGAAAAAATGCTGCGTGGTAGGTGTACCCCAAAAAAAGTTTTTTTTATTTATTTAGACCCCATTTTTGGGTATATTTCCGTAGAATTTCACATATACATATACTATAAGCGACACCGCTGCATTCGCACGTGTGGGTACGAGACGACTTTTTTCGTGCAAATGCCTCGTTTTACCTGCGCGCTTCATTCATAAAGGGTCAAAATTATAACAACTCCGCACGCAACACAATATGCGTCAGCAGAAGTTGGACAGACTAAGGACGTAAAGCCCTCCCTCAAACTGTGTGTGACGCTGTACATATAATAGGTGTAGGTGTAGAAAGGATTTACGCTTTCTTACAAAAAGGGGATCTACGTTCAAAAGGAATCTGCTTGACTGTATTTCTTCTAATTTCTTCTTATTACAGGGATAAGCAGAAATCGTTTAATAATTAAGCAGAAAAATGAAATTTTCAAATAGCTATAGAACCTTTAAAGCGCATTACACGCGTCTCTGTTTTTATAACCAAGCAACCCATACGTTTCCAACAATCAAATTACGAATAAATTGAGATCACTTTCTAGTCGTACTTTTTGAAAGATAGGATAAATAAAATAGGATAATAGGATAAATAAAAACACAAACCAAATAATTTGAGAATTATTTGCTTTATTAAAATATAAATTTTTTTCTAACTTATGAATAAAATAATATACATATCTAAGATTCGCCGCTCTCTGTGACAAATTTTTTCTTTGTCGTACATTGCATCAAATCACTCCTCTTATATCTTTCCTATTCCGTACTTTCTTCTATACAATAAGCATTTAAGTGATCGTTGACTCCTACAAATTCTCACGCTTTACATATGAAGAATATTTCATATACTCTTTTTTTAATACATATACAATTTCAATAAATTCTGGCAAGATATCATCATTAAAAAAATGATTAACCATTAAAAAAATAATCCTTTGAAAACGGTAACTAAGTATTAACTTCGAACCTGTAGGAAATAACTGCAGTTGCTTGTGGTAGTCATTTCTCAGTTGCTATCGCAGAAGATGGGTAGGTATATTTATAATAGAATCACATTTTTACTTATAAAGACTAATTTGTGTATAGTGTATATAATACACTATAGTATATTTTTGTATATATATATATATATATATATATAAATAACTAATATAAACTAACAATAAATATGTGGAGTGTATGTGAGCAAGGGGAGGTAGGCGGTTGGTGCCTAGTGCATAGCAAGAATGTGGTACTCTCGCAAGCGGCCAGCCGAGGCTCCGGTTAATATATTTGTGGTTGCCCGGAAAAACGACTTAAGTCCATTTTTCATGTTTTTGAGAAATTGCGATTTTAAGGTTTATATTGAAACGCTACCTAGATCGAGGAATGCAAGTTAAGTTTTGAAACTATGCTTATTTAGTATAGTATTGGATACCTTTTCAATAGCTATACCAGATGAAAAAAAATAGCTTCTTTATCTTTTAAGAAATACAACAATATTTGGACTTAAGTCGTTTTTACAAACTAATAAATGCAATCTTGTTTCATCACGCTAAAATTATTCAGCAATGAAATAAGATTACAAGTCTCACTTTAAAGTCCAGAGACTATAAAACTTTACTTTTTTTAGTTAATATATAAAGTAAAATCAATTAAGAGTATTAAAAAGTGATTTACGTATAAAATGTGGACTTAAAACAAAAAAAAAACTCTTGTCATAAGAAATTGTTATTTGAAGACGAAGATATTGTTCAATAAGTAAAAAAGTTACTTTCACAATTTTCCAACTTTTTATTTTTCATTCGATTTTAATGTTTAACGTCTCATTTTACTCCTTAACCCATGCAGGCTTATATTATGAAATAATTAATATATACGAAGCAACATGTAATTTTTTACAGTAAAATATAAACTTGAATTTTATTATGCTTAAACTGTAAACAACTACATGTTGTTTGGTGTATATTAATTATTCCATAATATTAGCTTAGATGGATAGTAGACAAATGTTTAAGAAGTAAAATGAGACATTAAATATTAAAATCGAATGAAAAATAAAAAGTTGGCAAATTGCGAAAATAACTTTTTTACTTATTGATCAATATCTACGTCTTGGTTAACAATTTTTTATGACAATAGTTTTTTTTTCGGTTTAGAAAGTATTTGCCTTTTATACCCGTGTGTACTTACATTATTATATTTTAATAATTTATGATATTACAATTAAATAGTGAACCCATTTTAAAATCACGATAAGCTCCTTAAGTCGTTTTGTCGAGAAAATTTTTTAACGAAATGGACTTAAGTCGTTTTGCACTATGCGATATCTCGTTATTCCTGCACATTTTTACTTATTATGACTGTACCATATGAAAGATCGGTATTTAAGTATACGAAATATGATGTTATCTCAAATTTGAGAAAATGGACTTAAGTTGTTCTCCCAGACAGCCACAAATATATACGGCCGTGTCATCGAGGGATATACTCACGGCGTTTGGGGCAGGAGTTGTCCACCGTCAGCCTCACTGACGAGCAGGGTTACCAAATGGTGATCTACTATCTTTTTCACCCACGTGCAAGTGACGTCACATTCTTTGAGAATAAATGACACAAAAAGTCGCCATCTGGTAATCCTGCTGACAAGTCTTGGTGAGCAACCCCGAGACGAAACGCCTGGCTCTTTTTCTCCTGTCTTCTACAAACCAGTCGAAAACATTTACTTTTATTTTGTAATTTGTGAAAAGTTCAAGTAAACTGATATAAAAATATTGAAAATTTAATAAAATACAAAGGGAGATTTTTTTTTATTGGCCAATATTGTACAATATCTTGCAAAGATTTTTGCTCTATCCACAAATAGCGCAACGAAAAAGAGTATCTTATAGTTAGTGATAATAGTAGATTTCTTTGATTTCTTGAATTTCTTGCATAACATATTAATTCTCGGTTTATACCTTCAAATTTCGTATACTAACAAGATACTATTATATGTGTTCCGCACAAAACGGAACTTGGGGCCGGTAAATAAAATGTATAATAATAATAAAGCCAATCCTTTAAACTTTTCTTTATTCTAATGACGATTTGAGCAGCTTAATCAAAGGTTATGCAAAGACTAAATCACTCCCAAAATTAATAAAATATCCGCATAATAAATTCATGTTGCTTTGGTTTGAAAGCTTCACTGGAAAAGAACAACTTTCTTGATTTTAAATATTTCGAGCTAAAATTTTCAATCGTTCATTCACATTCAATTTACAAAGTTTTCGATAAAAGTATAATGTCTAGCAATTTTCTTCAAATTAAAAACCATTCCTAAACCTCATCGTCATCGTCTATTAAATTTCCAATTATTAGAGGTAAATGTATTAATAACGTCAGCATTTCGGAAGAATGCAAAATGATATTTCCATTGGTACAGTCCATAATGGAAAATTTGAGACTATTAATTAACCCTACCAATATTAACATTCTATCGCTAATTAAACGCTATTATGATTAGTTTGTTTAGAAGCGAATGGTAGAATTTGTTGTCAATTAGTGTCGTTGAATCTAATGACCAGTCTACCAGCAATGAGCTTTTTTTATGCCATAGGTGGTAATAAAAAAGACAACATTTATAATTTTGTTGACAAAATTATAAGTATCTCCAAAAATTACCCAAAACTAGCTAAACATTTTATAAAAACAAAATACTAAATCCCAACAGATTATAATGCCAGCATCGCATTAAAGCCTGCATGTTGTTGTCTCGTTACTAAACTCTCTTACCGTATACTTAAGGTTGCATCTCCTTCAATCGAGCAGCCGCAACGTAAATATTCCGGGTGGCCGGCTCGATTAATCATCATCTCGGCCGACGGCATGGGAGAGGTCACGAAGAAAATGTAAAATAGGAAAAACAAAACAGGCGGGCGTCAGGTGAATGGTCCGCATCGGCACGAAGCGTCGATCTACTCTCCTTTTTTCCCTTTGTGTATTAAACATGCATGACACGCGCATGTCCGAGGTTTATTTCACGATTGAGGGAGTTTTGATAGCGGGACTCTGAAAGAAAAAGGACGTTAAGGGATTCAATTCATGTCTGGGGAGGTAAGGGAGGGACGAACGTATCAATAAGGAGTTTCGCCGCAGAGTTCTGAAAGCACTTTTTCTCGGGGTATATAAAAACATTGATATTATTAAAAATATACATAGTGTAACAATGTATTATTGATATAAAAAGAGATGATTTTGCAGTGGTCTTAATGTACAATGGTTGATCGATCGATCTCGCGCAAAATAACGCATTGCTGAAGTACATAAAGGCTGTATCTTGTAGCGTACATTAGTAGAAACTACAAGAGCGACGACGCAAAAAATGTAATGTCACGTCCGCAATCAGAGCGCACATGAGGGCTCGTGACACGTACTAATTGCCCTAATAAATATCCGCTCATCATCGTCTCACTACGCTTAATTTAGGCTTCGAAGCCTCTGCGTTTTTCGTGAAGCATTTATTTTTTGTATCCCCCATGCTTACGTACATGTGTATATGTGCAATTCCGATGAAAGTGACGACAAAACCCGAAAACACGATTTGGAAAATTTTTTTCGAGCACATCTTTGATGTGTGGTTTTTCTTGTTTGTTATAGTATCTAAAATGAAAATCCACAGTTGTACAGCGTCCATCAAGTGGACTACTTTTTTTAGAGCAACTTCTTACTT